>OZ024887.1:50862411-51149911 GCA_964017195.1 Siderastrea radians | reverse complement strand
AGCTGGTATGTGGCCAGCTTTTAACGGGGCCTACATGCTCTACACTTGTCTTGCCAACAACGTTACAAGCTGAATTCTACAACACGACAAGGGAGCATTTGAGCAGTTTAGTTCTGTTTATACTATGGTTTTATGTGTATAACTCACAATGGGCTCAGCTTGGAGTTGAGATCTTTCCATGTCGCCTTGCTCGAAGAACTCACTGGCAACTAGCTCAGCAACCTGAGATAATGAAAATAAAAATTAAGTACTTAACTTTGTGAGCCACGTGTTGTGTGCACAAAGTTGCTGTGTTATTCTCCAAAAATTGACTAGGAAAACGTTGAGCCGTGTCATTACAGTTTTCACTTGTTGCGTCCCTATTTAATACATGTATCTGAGAAAATCAACACCATCGAAACTAAGGCAAGCGAAAAAAGAACTTTTTCATTTACGGTTTAACCCCATGTAACATACAGTGAATGCCTCCTCCAAGCTAGATTATGTTAGGTCACCTGATGTTGAATGTCCCATGGTTTGGTGATTAAGTTAGGTGACCTGTTGTTGAATGTCAGATGGTTTAGTGATTATGTTAGGTGACCTGTTATTGAATGCCTTATGGTTTAGTGATTATGTTAGGTGACCTGTTGTTGAATGTATCATGGTTTAGTGATTATGTTAGGTGACCTGTTGTTGAATGTCTTATGGTTTAGTGATTATGTTAGGTGACCTGTTGTTGAATGTCACATGGTTTAGTGGTTATGTTAGGTGACCTGCTGTTGTATGTCCCATTGCTTAGTGATTATGTTAGGTGACCTGCTGTTGTATGTCCCATTGCTTAGTGATTATGTTAGGTGACCTGTTGTTGTATGTCCCATTGCTTAGTGATTATGTTAGGTGACCTGTTGTTGAATGTCCCATTGCTTAGTGATGTGTCCCAACTGCTTTACATGATTGCAGTGTGGGAATCCGATATATCGGCTATCTTCTTAATAATTTGCTTAAAATTATTAACAGATACAGCATTTTTTAGGCATTTGGGCAAGTTATTCCATAACATAGCCCCGCTGTAAGAGAAGCTTCGTTTCAAAAGTTGGTGTTTGGCTTGGGTAGCGTCAGCTTTCCCTCAGAGTCTCTCAAGTTATAAACAGAGTGACGCTGAGAGAAAAGACTTTGAAGATAATCTGGGGCAAGTCCATTCATAGTTTTAAACATCATCAAGGCTTTCTGTTTCTTTCGTCGAAGAAATAGCCTCTCCCAGTCGAGGGTGGACAGAAGGTGGTTTGATGTTGTATCAAAGGGTGATTTTGTTGTTGAATGTCACATGGTTCAGTGATTATGTTAGGTGACCTGCTGTTGTATGTCCCATTGCTTAGTGATTATGTTAGGTGACCTGTTGTTGAATGTCCCATTGCTTAGTGATTATGTTAGGTGAGCTGCTGTTGTATGTCCCATTGCTTAGTGATTATGTTAGGTGACCTGTTGTTGAATGTCCCATTGCTTAGTGATTATGTTAGGTGACCTGCTGTTGTATGTCCCATTGCTTAGTGATTATGTTAGGTGACCTGTTGTTGAATGTCCCATTGCCTAGTGATTATGCAAGGTGACCTGCTGTTGTATGTCCCATTGCTTATTTATTTTGTTAGGTGACCTGCTGTTGTATGTCCCATTGCTTAGTGATTATGTTAGGTGACCTGTTGTTGAATGTCCCATTGCTTAGTGATTATGTTAGGTGACCTGCTGTTGTATGTCCCATTGCTTAGTGATTATGTTAGGTGACCTGTTGTTGAATTTCCCATGGTTTAGTGATGGCCGCCACGTCACATGCTGTCATCATCATAGCTCGTAACAATTCTCGGTTGCTTTCCAAGCTCCAGTCAGTTGAGTGGGAATGAACCGCCTGTTCAAAATTGCCTCTCTTTCTGTAAAGGATAAAAAAAAGCAAACAGTAAGCTCACAGCTACCTGCAAACTCCCTCGCTACATGATGAAACCCTCAGACTAATCTAACAAAAATAACTTACTGAAAATAAAGAGCGAGGTCCGTGGACAAGATAGCATGCTCCAAAACCTTGATAGTCATGCGATAATCGTTCGAAGACAGATGTTCGAATATATTGTTTCCCTATAAATAAACAAATCGGTGTATATTCAGGATAGGTCGGAAAGCCATTTGACAAACACTAAAATGATCGAGATAAGACACGAACTTATTTGTCACTAGGGATAAAGACGAGGAGGAAAAGAGCGTTAACTATTCTGTCTTCTTTCAAGCTACTCTTCCTTATACTCGCACAGTCCATAGCTACTGTAAAACACACGCATTTACCTCTGAATTTAGGATCATAATACAATGATCAAAATGATGGTGTTCCATGGTTGAGGTTCCATACAATTGGGCCAGCGGAGATTCCGTCCTGTGGTAACAAGTTCTCACAATAAATCCTAAATTAAAGTTTATTTACATTGAACGCCATTGGATAAATACTGCAAAATAATAAACTTAGCTCGACGGCCAGAAAATAATCAACTAGTTGGCTCAGAGCTACTTTCTTTCAAAACTAACCTACCAAAAAACAAACAAACAAACAAACAAACAAACAAACAAAGATCGATCATCTTATCAATTTGTGACCTAATCTGTTTCATGGTAGTTCAAGTCTTTCTGGATTTTCCCTTGGCTAATTGCATTAGCTTTGTTTATGGTTCAAATTAGTTGGGATAGTATCAACAAACTGCAATAAAAAAAATTAAATTTTTGGCCTAACCTTTACAGTAATCAGTTTTTGAAATAAAAGGGCGACGAATACTTACTTGGTCTGAAATGCATTATTGGTACCGCGATGATCCAGATCATGACAATAACACGCCACTATTAAAGCATACACTTCCAGATCAGAGAAAAACCGCCTCATGTTACCCGTCTGATGAACAGGAAAACACGTTAGGATAAGAATTCTACATTAAACCCTGGAACCCAACCTCCATTGTTAGCGATGCAGGTGTTAACCAACATTTCACAAAATGGAAAAGTTAGTTGTTAAGGGCAAAAGAAGAGATAAATCACTCATATTTTGCTGCGTTTTTGGTTAAAAAATTGACTGAGCATCTGTACATGAAATACATGAAAACTCTCCTCGAACGAGAAGGCATCAAGAACACTCACAAAGTCAGAGGAAACCTTGAGGGAGTTTCAGCAATTTTTCCAAGACTCGATGATGATGCTATTAATCTACAGAAGGGGCCTCTAAAAGACTTAATACAAAATCTAAGATAAAATCTAAGAACTATATAAATACAAAACATGGGAATTAAAAAACACATAACCAGGAAGGACAAGATACTAATTCTAGAAAAAATACATTAACCATAAAATGGCTTTAGAGAGACCATGCTTACAAACGGTCAATGAGGGGGCTTCTCTGAGAGAGCAGTGTTCTCCCTAGTTTTCAGGGTAACAGGTAAGTCAGTTTTTTGGACCGGTAAAGCAGCTCTGTTGAAAATCTTTTTCTACCCTGGTGTGGAATTGTCGTCATGAGACCCTAAATGTTGCCGGCATGACACTAGGCTAACATACGTCTCGAAAACCCTTCAAAACGGTTGACGCTTGTAATTCCTGTCACGTGGAACGTATTAACGTACAGATAAACGTCGAGAAGAAAAAGCTTACAGCAACCTCAAAAACGTACTGAGAAACGCCTAGAAGATGAGACATACTCCTTATAAAGGCACAAACGAAGAACTTCGAGGAGAAGACAATACTAAGAGTAAATTACGAACAAACCTGAACAAACCAACGTATGGATATAGACGTCAAGAAGATAACACTAGTATCTCACGACAATGCTAACGTACGGAGAAATGTTAAGGAGATACAACTAACAACACCTCAATTACGAATATACTAGCACACGGACAAACGTTGAGAAGATAACAATAATATTTTTTGAATGTTTTAACGTACAGAGAAATGTCGACAGTCGAGAAGATAAGACCGCGCCTTACACCACTGACGAACACACTATCGCAAGGAAAATGTCCAGAAGACTAACACCGTAAGAATGTACTGGCATACGGAGAAACGTTAAAAAGATACGACTAACATCTTACTAAGGTAGAAACGTGCGGAGAAACGTAGAGAAGATGAGACTATTGTCTAACGAACTTAGAAATGTCGAGATGATAAGACTACGTCTAATATTGTACAAACGCATGGACAGTGAGAAAAGTTACTAAAACTACACTTACGTGGTACGCAGTAGCCTGCGTCACAGACGTAATCTAACGGTCATATTCCGTCTGCGGCGCAGGCTAGGTACGCAGTACGACGGACATAAATCTTGTCATAATACAATCCGATAATAAATCTTTCACCATCCCAAACTGTTGGATGTTTCTAATCCAGGCCGTTATCTGGTTCCGGCTAACCGGTAACAAGCGGTGCTACAAGCGGTAAATTTTACCGGTTACCGCCTGATAAGGAGAACACTGTGAGAGGAACGTAGTGGTTGGTTCCCGTTTTCCTAAGGTTTTTTACAGGATCTAGTGTTATAATTGCGAAACTCATAAGACTCGAAGGAAAATCACAAATGAAGGTACACTTGTAAATGGGTTAAGTGCACTAGTCAGATAGTAATTTTGACACAAAGCAAACACGAATTCCTTTCGACACTCCATTGAAAACTTCTCTGGCGCATCAGCAAAGTAATTCTTATTGACTTACCGTAATCATTGTGAACATGCATTGAGCCACATTGAAGGCATGCCTCCAGTTGTGATAAATAACAGGTCTGTAATTCTTTCTCACGCTCAAAAACCACCGACACAATGTCTGCGACAAATGAATACAGAGCCACCTTACAATGTGTAGAAGCCTCCATAAATTTGAATTAGCTATCATAAGGCACATTTGTTTGCATGGAAGTAGTGCTCTTCAAACCCTGGACACAAAGGTCCTTTACCGAATATAAAATAAAAGGAAGCGATTAGTCATCAATCCGAAGAAGAAGGAAAGATAGGCTGGCTTTCCAGCCGTGTCGATCGAGCCCAAGGAAAGATGGAACATAGAGCTTTGATATTATTTTTTTGGCATGGTCTCGCCCATCGCAGAATGATACTAGGTATGGAAGAAGAGCTAAGATTTGGTTTAACAAGCCATCCAATCATGAAATAGCAAGAGGCTGAGTTTATCTGCTTGACCCTCATTCGTCACCACGTAGAGCCATCTGAGACCATTCCAGATGATCACACCACTCACCTCTTGCTTGGCGTGGACGGCATTCAAAAAATCAAGTTCCAGCATCATACGTATTGACGCCAGAATCGTTTCATCGTCACTTAGCACAAAATCGTTGAACTCAAACGTGTCCAGCTTGTAATGGTCTGCACTTTTCATCTCCTGACTCTGAAAACAAATATACTCAACAAGGTGAGCTGTGAGACAAAACTGATCAGTTCAGTGACGATATCTTATGACTGCCGGGTTACCATTCGTTTCGACCTTGTTCTTAGGTCGGTCACTGACGTCCTGAATATCGGCCAAATCTCCTATTTATTGTTTACTGCTCTTTAGTCGTCAATGACTATGCTACCACCACCCCGCCCCATGCGACATACTGCCACCAACCCAAACACTCACCCACCCCACCAGCCTTTTACTAGTTTAACTGACAATTTGCTAGTACTTAGAGATGCACCCAGGAGACACGTGCCGATGAATGGCTACATCAGGACCTTCAAATTCTTGATACCTTTACATCGTTGACAGGTCGTAGTCCAATAGTTTGTTTATGATGCGAGATAAGAGTGAGGAAATTGTCTTTTGACAACCAGAAAGGACAAGCAATCTATGTACAGGTTCACAGTGAAATGTTGCCTATACTTTTAATTAGCATAGCCTGGCCAGAAAATTCCTAAACAGTATTTTTAATGTACAAATTAAAAAATACGATGGTAAAAATGGACATCAAAAAGAATGAAATAGCGCTCTCAAGTCGAATACTCAGAAAAAAATTCCGAGTCCTCCCAATGGGAGTCGAACCCATGACCTTCCAGGTGCCGGTTGGATACTCTAACCACTGAACTATGAGGGACTCGTAGGTTCATATGTGACACAGGCCTGCCATTCTGCAGGCTCAAATATGTCGACAATAAAGTGAGAAATGAATTTATGATAAGTGAAATGGCGACTTGGGTTCGACTCCCGTTGGGAGGACTTAGAATTTTTTTCCGAGTATTCGACTTGAGAGTGCTTTTTCATTCTTTTCATTGACATCCAAGTCGCCATTTCACTTATCAAAAATGGCCATCTATGCCATGCATGTAACTGTTCATTTGCAATATGCATGTTAGCAGTTACCATTATCTTGTCAACTTCTGCTTGTTGAGCTGAGGCATGATAGGATAAAACCTGAAAAACAAACATGACGATAAAACAGTTAAGCAGGTCTGATGACTGGAATCAAATGTATGTGTACTGTACTTGTTTTGTTAACTTGACAAATTGTCACTGTTTAAGTTCAATTCATGGCATAAAAAAGAAACTGAAGATAAAAGAAGTTAGGAATTTTCTAGCATTTCAGTGATAACATCTACATGTACAATGGAATGTGGCTTTGCTGATAAAAGGACTAAGAAAGTTCGATTGAAAGAAACACGTTTTGGTAGGATTTAACAGCAAAACAAAACACAGTGAGTTGGTATACCTCCATGGCAACAGATTGCTTGGCCAGTAGCTTGCAAGCTTGTTCATACATCAACGCATTGTGAATTCCAAGACCACAGAAGATAGCAAATGCCTGTGGAAGGACAAAGTTTACTGTTTGTACACGAACATCATACAGCCATTCGACTGCACTCACAGCAACTCACAGCACAGATGTACCAAGTTAATACAGCAAAACATGGGAAAACCACAGAGAGATATTCAGAAATTTTGTAATTTTAATACCATAAAAATATCATGCAGGGAGGAATAATCAACTAAAAACAATTGAGAACCCTTTTATATCCTCCCCACAATCTTTTAAAATCTCAAATTATATGTTCCTCCCACCAAAAAGAAAACCTCCTTTTTTGAAACTATCAGAAAAACTACGATCCCCAAACTGAACCAACAATAAAACTGGCAACTGTTCCCGCTTAGATGCTGGGAATGTGAGCAGGAATCCAACCGTAAAATATTGACCTTATAGTCTTAACCTGAATGTGCAACTGGGATAACTACAAAGTCTCTAACCTCAAAGAGATTCTCGTCAGCCTCAGTGAATGGTTTACCATTGTTCTTGTTGAGTAACTGTGCAACACCTAAATTTATTGAAAAAAAAAAAGAACCTTTCAGTCAAATTATACTAACTTGAATTTAGTTTGAAGACCGCTGCCAACATGATTTCTCAGGAAAAAATGTACATACAATGCCAAGGAAAAGAATTAAGTTGTTTTTAAAATTAAATTTCTCCCTGGGTAAAAGGACTGGTAGGAATTAGATTTACTAAGTGATAAGCATGCATGCATGTAATGGTTTTTCTGCAAATTTAGCTGCATAAGTGACACAGTTTTTGTCCTTACTCTTTATGTACCAACAATAGCCCTTACACAATCAGCATGGAAGAAATTTTGCAATTACATCTTTTTGCATCGTATAAAGCTAGTTATGGAGGTAAACAACAGATAAACTGACCTTCTTTAATTTATTTTAAATTAATTTAAGTTAAACACATACCTACAATCTTTTGACTGGTGTCAAATATTGGCATGCAAAGTATAGATTTGGTTTTAAAATCACTTTCAACATCTGCCTTTAGAAAAGAAATGAACAAAAAAGAGTAAAACAAGAGAGTGAATATATATGTGCAAAATCAGCTCATTCTGGAACCCAAGAACTTTAAGAGACGGTGATAATAATGAAAAATGTCCAGTTTTTCACTTTTGCAATTTTAGCCTTGAAGATATATGCCCTGTTACCAAGGTGATGAACATAAAACCACGCCATTCAACTGTGAAGACTGCATAATCAAGGACTCATGAGAATGAAGGGAATGATGACCAGGGATGAAATGTCTTGATGTTTAAACACACTGACTCCCAACTACTTAACCACAAGTATGTAAAGGCAATTGAGGACAGTATGAATATGAGTATGGATGTGATATTGGAAGGGGGAAGGGGGGGGGGGAATGGCCCTATCCATCTGTAATTCAGTTCCAATTAAGTCATAATTTATTGAACTCTACTGTGTACACAGCTTTAATCATCACTAACATGTATTTTAAATCTATAATCACTTCAATTGTAATCAATCTTTAACACGAAATCTCCCATAGAAGTCTAATGTTCAAGGCTTCTGGAATTTATTGCTCTATATTCAGTGTACTGTAAATTGCATGTACAGTAGAATGAAGAACTGATATATTATTAAAATACTGGACAAACAAAATAATAAATATTCAACAAATAATGAATAGTTTTGTGGTATACCTCTGGGTTAAAGCGGCTATCAGCATAAGCATCAGGGATGTTAATGGCCTAATAAAATGAAAAAAAAAACGTAACATTTTGTAGGTGTTTGTACTTTTTAGAACCTTTAGGTAATGGTGATAAAGAAAGATAGTAAGTCTTAAGCTCAGTTACAAAATAAGAAAGATGTAATGTTCATCATGTCACAAGCATGGGACAAAGGAAAAATCTGAGTCCCCAACAGGAATTGAACCCATGACCTCCCGTACACCAGTCAGATGCTCTAACCACTGAGCTACTGGGAGACTTGAGCTGAGCTAGGTCATATTAACTAGGTTCGTGGTGACATGCGTCCTGCATACTGCTAGGATTAGCAATGTCAAAAGTGCCTTGAAGGATGATAAATAAAGAATTAGGATGGCGAATTTTAAGTTCGGATAAGATATAAGAAAGGTCGAATATTCAGAATGTCACGAGCGTGGGACAAAGAAATCTGAGTCCCCCAGGGCAAAAAATTAACTTCAGTGCTTGGTCGCCACTCGGGCCATTATCCCTGAATTCTTAGTGGCCCTGGCCAAAAAAAAAGTGGCCCTCAAATTTCCTCTACTAACACAAAAACATTTTCAAACCAAGCCTCATGGTTGTTTGGGCCTGTGTTTTTTTAGTAGGATGTTTGACTGAAATGCCAAAAGAAATTTGCTTGATCTTAACTTTGTCTTGAAAGCTCACATTTGCCTGTTAGGGCAAAATTATTCCGACAAGCGACATGGCCCTGAAACAGTGACATAAGACAGATGAAATGGCGACAAATGACACAAAGATGGATTGAAACTGTGACAGTGACGAATACAAGCGAAAATACAATAGTAAAATACCGACAGGGACATGGCTTCCTCCTCAATACGTGAAACAAAGGGTTTTAAAATTCAGACTAGCGACATTCGTAGCCCCCCTAAAAGGGCCTCGCCAATGTACTGTCGAGAAATTGGTAAAAGTGTTATTAATAATAATAAAAACTGTGTTCGGTCCATGTTGGGAATCATTCGTCTCATTCTTGCTCGCCCTTTTCTTCACCCATAGGTTCTGACTTGGTCCTTTAAAACTCTCAAAGAAAAACTGGTCAGGACCATTATTTTCCTAATACAGACAAAACGATCTTGTCACCATCTATAAACTACCATTTCCGAGTTGCCTTAAGCCTCTGTTTGAAAGCAAGGCCTCATGCAAAACTATTGATATGAAAATGAGTTTCATTTACAAGTGAATGGAAACTTATATGCCAAGAAAGGTTTCGCACTTCACCTCGTTTTAAAACAGAGGCCAAGGGCATCTTGGAAATGGCCTATTGCACTCAAGGAAAGAACGTTTTCTTTTACTGTTATTGTTATTCTTTTCGTACTTCTCAAATATAGTCGTCCTTTGGTGATCAAACCTCAACTTTTAGTGGCCCTGGACACTTTTTAATTGCCACTGGCGACCATGCGGCCGCCAAGTTTTAACCCTGGTCCCCAATGGGAATTGCACCCACAAACTTCATACACTCACTGGTCAGATGCCCATGTCGAAAAGAGTCCTGTGTGGTGATAATTTTTTGGACTAAGAACATTATTACTCCCTCTCCCTGGATGGGATGCAAGTCCACTGCAGGGACCCTCCCCCACCCCCCCCCCCCCCCACAACATCTTGTTAGATTATTCCTTAATGGTTCGCCAGTATACGTACTCATTTACACACCTGGACAGAGATGAAGACAATACTACAATTACTGCTGCATTCATTTGTAAGCTATATACAATTAATTTTGGACTGTACCTTGCTGCTTGATGCCACTAATGCGGCAATGCCAGTGTTCATTGACCAGTGAGTTTTACTTGTTCTGTTAACATGGAAACAACGAAAAAGTAATTAAAAACTAAATTTTTTTACGGGTATTGTACTACTTTAAGAGCTCTGACATTTTAGGAGTATTCCAAGGAAAACAAAACAAAATTTCCAGGAGAGTAAACCAAACTCATGCAGCTCAGAAAGATGAGCTTTTGCTGCAAAATGTTGTCTGTGTTGGTAGACCTATCAAAGCATTTTTTACACTTCAGTGCAAGTTACAGACTTATTGGTCAGAACTAATTTATTGTACTTTAAAAAAAAAACAGTCTCTTTTTTCTTCTCTCTCACTTACAAGTGAGCTTATTCAGGCACCTTGCCCCTCTATATGTGTGTCGCACATTGACGGGGCCCTGACACACTGATATTTTGTATTTGCATTGTTATCTCGAGAGAAAGTCAAGACAAAAAAGAGACTGTTTTCGGTGCAGTTTACTATAAAAAAGAAAACCTGTGGTTTATCAAAGATGGACCCTTAACAAGCTAGAATTATTCAGTTGTGGTCACCTAGATTCATGATTTTTTTCCATTGGGTATCAAAGGTAAATAAATTTTGTGTGAACTGTTTTGGAAATTGCAAAAAAAAAAATCGCAAAAATGAAAACCTGCAGCAAAAATTTCACACCAAACCATAACCTTTGAATTCTCCTCCAGCCCTCGCATTTTCTCTGCTAAAAAACACACAACTTCAGTATGTTTCTTTCGAGAGCTGATCTCGAGCTAAACGTCCTGGTTTAAAGAATTCTCTTGTAAATCAAGCCTAAGGGAGGCATTTTATTCAAGACTAAGTTTGTTTTCACTGCTAAATGTTTTGATTTGACAAAATTAACCTAGTGTAGATTCTCGTGTTTTTTCCTCTCTTTATAAGAGCCAGCCCCTCTTTGTATGAGCTCAATTTCAAATGCACGAATTCGTATATTTTGTGCGAGACAGTGACAGATGTTTCAATTACACGGTCATAACAAATAACAAATAAACTCACAGTTATTAAATATGTGTAATCTACTTTCCAGTTTTATCCAGAGAAGGAACTCCAAGGCACCGAGTATCAGTGCCGACATTTGGATAAGCATTCTCTTTTGTCCTGGGACAACTAATTCATTCCTTTGAGCAGCTTTGAGCCCTTCAATGTCCAGTTCATTTGAATCGAGACTCCCAGAGCTTTCCCATTTATTTTCACCTTCTAAATGTTGTATTTTGATTCGTACAATGTCCAAAACCCTCTTGAAAATTAATTGTTGTTTACAACAAACAGTTGCACCACCATTTTTCGAATTCCTCCAAGCTTGGTAGAGGCATTGCAGTAACCAAGCCATGTCCCCTGAAGAAAGCCATGGTCAAAATATCAGCCCTCTCCCATCCCCACCCCCATATAGCATTGACATACCAATCAATTGTCCAGTGACCTTGAACAACCTACTATGATGAAATTCCTTTTATTCTGCATTGTTACAACTGTAGAAGACTGTGCCCCACAGGCCCATCTTAACAATGGAGTAAAGAGTGCCCAGTGAGCAGGAGTGACAGGCTGGTACAAAACGTATGCACAAATTTAGCTTTTATTGCAGTAGAGTAATTAAACCATGTTATGAAATTCATTCAATGTTAGTTACTTCCTTTCTTCTAAATGGGTAATCTGTCATTTTTTCCCCTTATGAATATTACGATTTAAACACTTTCTCAAGTTAAACAACAATTAAAAGTGTAAAAAGTCAATTAAACCTACTTTGGCCCTGTTTCCTCAACAGCTCCTGAATGCAGATCAAAAGCCTTGGAGAATATCACATCCTCCTATACAAAAATTAAAACAAATTAAACAAATGCAAAATCAGTCACCTGACATTCAACATAATTATGACGGTCTGTGGCCTTTCCCTACACCACGGTAACACGGAAAGCCGCAAAAATCTAGAACAAAAATTCATTTTTCAAATTGGCACACTTAATCCCCACGGTATCAACGAACGCTTTTCATTCAACTAATTTATTCTTGTTTTTCATGTTGCCATGTTCCTACCATTATAGCATAGCTCCACCACTCCCTATATAAACCAAGTGCAACCCACAATTCCTTGATTCACTCTGATGAAGGGCTAACACTCGAAACGTCAGCTTTCAATCTCTTTACGGTGGCCAATTTACCTTATCAACTCAGTTGATAAATCCAAAATTTTTTGTGTTTCACATCCCCACCGACGCAGCACCACAGTTTCTTTAGAGACTAACCCCTTGCTTATAATTATTCCCTGAGTGCATGCTAAGCATTTTTCAAATACCAGGTGTGAAGGTAAACATGATACAGCACAACCTGCATAATATAGATACCCACTTACCATGGACAACTTTTTATCTCCTGACGGAAATGTAGTATAGTTTCTCTTACATTAGCCCGCTTACCAGTAGTACAGATGTTGTAGGTACAACACAGACATCCATTAATATGTACAACAGACATTTTTCCCTGACCCGAGTGTCCTGCTCCCATCATGACATTAATAGTAATAATAATAAAAATAACAATAATAATGATAATAATAACTTTATTTAAGTGTCGAAGTACTTAGCACGGCAGGGCTAATTGGGGACACTGTAAATGAGAGAGTAACATGGCAAATGGAACATAACATTTTAAAAACCCTGACAAGCGTGGCTGAGGATTTGAACACGTTACTACTGTGAAACAAATCTAAGTGGTCAGAGAAGAAGATTTGAACCCAGGGCCTCCGGATTACAATTCCAGCATCCTAACCACTTGGTCACGCCGCCTCCCATAATATCATGATATTATGTGATGTTTATATCCAAAAGTCTACCAATCATGTCATACAGACACTTTGCATGTCCCTTTGGTGGCTGTATTTACAAAGTTCCACTGTATTTTCAATGTTTTCCATACCAGTCAAAATTTTTCTAGTCATTATGCACTCAGTCATGTCATGAAAACATCTGGCTTCAAATAACATCATGAGAAGAAAGGAACAGTATAGGCAGGGGGGATTTTTCATGACATGATGTAGATAAATGAAAGTGTGTGGGGATGTATACAACATAATTACAAGATTACCAGTCTGCTGCTGAAATAAGACGTGTCAGCTATTAACTCATGTTCAACTGAACTTATTGTAAAACTAATTAATTCTATTGACAAATAAACAATTTAACATACTTACACTCTCACAAGACTTATCAATGAGGAACACCATGCATCGTTCAACGTCGAGCAGTTCTTGTGACTCGGCCATAATGTTATGGACACACGTGTCAAGATTACTTTGTTCTTCAAATATGCCTCGAGCAAGTTGAAGGAGAATCTAATTCAACAAATGCCAGTCAGTTACAAATAGTTAAATGCTACAAAATTTAAACCCATATAGCTCTCTATTGGGAATGTATGGTTCAAGGAAAAATGCATTTAACATCGTGTTTAATACGTATTTGAAATGCAACTTAATTCAACGAAATTTATCCAATGAATAATTTATGAGATAGATAGCTTTATTAAGAAGTAAGAAGCTTTATTAAGAAGTATGTCTCAGACAATTCCAAGCATGACCATACCACCTGTGCATTTGTCATTTTCTATTCAGACAATTGCAAATGCTTCACGGTTGGGTGAGCCAATGAGTACAAATGGGGCTCAGAGAAGTGTGTAAATGCCCCACCTATGGGACAAGAATGAAATTACAGTTTCTCTCAAACAAGCTAAAAATGTGAATTCTCAGAGGGAAAATAGATGAAGGCAATGGTATTGAGCATCACAACATCATCAACAACAGAACTTTTAATCTTATGTTGCTTTATGGACATTCTGATACTGAATACCATGTTATAAATCCCATTTCTAGGAAATGTGCTGTCTTTTCTTTTTACTACAATGAAAAATGACTGCCATGATTTTTGATAACAGCTTTCATTTTAAACCAGAAAGTAAAATGAAAACAAACACTGAAACAATTTGGTTCTGTTTCAAAGCATAGAAAACTGTGATTATTTCTTGTAAATTATGCTGGATATTTGACCCTCTAAAAAACAAAACATTGAACATCTTATTATACAAAAGTTTGTCTTCAAAGCCTTAAAATTTTGAACTGTATTTATATTAATGCTTTATTTTTCTTTGTTTACTTATTGGGAGTTTTACAAGCTATGATAGACTGCAACTTAAAAATTGCAGCATATTCTTCATGAAACCAAATTAAATAGGCATGTATTTTATGTAACTGCTAAAAAATGAGAAATTCCCCAATGTTGAAAAAACTGACAAATGCCCCACCCCTGGGCAGACCTGTGATAACTAATGCCCCACTGTGAGGACCTGCAACAAAATAGCAAATGCCCAAAAAATGCTGGAGGGTGGTGAGGGGGGGGGGGGGGGGAGAGGGGGTTGGACATGCTTGGAATAGACTGAGCCATTATGGCTTCAGGTCATCCCAACAAATTGTTTTGTTTCCCATCACCCTCTTTATCATGAAAGTGGGTGGGTTAAACAGAACAAGAAATATGGAAAAATTGAAAAAAATAATAATAATAAGCTTAATAATAATTCCAAGCATATATGCCTGTACAAATATTAAAAGCTTTTTAGGACTCCATGCTTGCACATTCAGCAACTTTAGAATACCCGGCCACTTATTTACATATCTTTCAATGCCTTGTAGAACGAGCCATATGAAAACAAAAGGAACAATGTTAATTCATGCAATGACATGCAAATAGGTGGCCGGGTATTCTTGACTACAGTTTAGCAACGCCTCACCTGATTTCGCTTGTACTCTTGTACAGAGATTTCAAAGAGTTGTGCATTTGTAATCCCAATCCCACAGAAGGTCAAATAATTCCTAAAAACCTAAAATTTAACAAAAATTCTGGGGTTATTCTTGGCATAGCCCAGACAACTTCAAACCAGCCTGACACCATGTTCATAAAGTCCTGCAAGCGCAATGAACCTCATGCGATAAAATTTATCTCCGAACGCTGAATCATCTAAGCATGACAAGAATTGAATTTTCCACAAAATATCTCCAGCGTCATGTGAAAATAATTTGCAGTAGTAAGCCAAGCAAATTCTTTCGGTGATGACTACAATAAAACTGAAAGTCCTGCTCGAAGATGCCGCCATATTGAAATTACGCTGACCATTCCTTTGTAACAACGACGGCTCAAGGTAAATGCTGAAAATCAAACAAACTGAAAAAAAAAAAAAAGGAAGAAATGTTACGGCACCTCTTCGTCTTTTGGTGTGAACTGGTGTAGTCCAGATTTCTTGTTGATTATCTGAGCTACTCCAATAACCTGGAAAGGAACAAATACATTTGTTTTTTACAAGCTGGGTTGCCAAATTTACAAGAAAAAAATAACATATAATAGGTACCTCTCCATCGTGGCTTTTAATGGGCATACACAGGATACTATGGGTTTTATAACCTGTCGCCTTGTCAACTTCTGAATTAAAACGAGGATCCTGAAATAACAAGAAAAAAAGCCAGGCATCAGGAGCCATTTTTCCAGATAAGGAAATACAAACGAATGTATGGGAATACCTAGACTTCGGGATAGACTTGCTCACAAGTCGAGCTCATAATTTCAAGAAAACCGAGCACGAAGATCATAAAAATCGATGGCGACCTGAAATCGGGGGAGCCGGGACCTCGACTTTCACGCCGAGTCCTCCTCGGACCAGGGGCCCGTTTCTCGAAAGCCCCAAAAACTTTTCGGGCGCGAAAAACAATCTTTAATTTCCCGTATCTTAAAAACAAAGTAGAGTACAGACGTGAAAATTTAGATGATGGCAATCTCTATTCATATGAAAATTGTGTAAAAAGGACAGCTCTGTAAACTTAGGGTTTGAGATTTTTGTTATGCCTTTTCGGACCTGAAAAGTTTTCGGGGCTTTCGAGAAACGGGCCCCAGGTGCGCGTTTCTCGAAAGCCGCCAAAACGTTTCAGCCCCCAAAAGCCATATGTAGAAACATATACCACTCATTCTAAAAAGCTGATATTTTGACATGTCCTTCAGACAAGAAATGTTCAACTTAAAACTTTGTAGCCGATGAATAGGTGTTTTGGGTGAAAGGTTTTCGGGGCTTTCGACAAACGCACGTGGGAAAAGAGAAGCGAAGGACTTTGAAAAAGTCTAGGAAATACCAAATAGGTTTGGCTTCTGGCAAAATATTTCGAGGAATACATATGTTTTAAGTTTAAGATAAACGTAAACTCATCTTAACCATTGTGTTTGGTCGTCCTTGCCCAAAACGACGAATTTTCGCCATTTGAAGGCCGTTTGGCGAATGAGAAGAGTAAGGCTCGGATCAAGCGTCGAAGCAGCACTTACCTGCAATTAGGATCGACCCAAATTGCAGGTAAGTGCGTTCCGATAATAAGTTCGACGTTTGTCTCAGTTAAGTTCGTCCGAGTGTATTTGCTTCAGACGGATAGAACGTGTTGGACGATCCAAATACACTCGGACGAACTGAGAGGGAGTCAAACGTCGAACTTATCATATCCTGAACTTAATTCGCTCAATTTAGTTCGTCTCATGTGAAGTTCGACGTTTGGCCCTGGGATGAGACGTTAAGCGAGGTCGCGCGCGACTGCTTCACGCTTTCGGGGCTCAAATATCCGCGTTCCTGGCTACTCACAAGGAAGACGAGCGGATCCGTTCGGATAGTTCGCAGTTGTTTTTTAGATGTTACTACTATTTTGTCTCTGCTGTCTTTGTTGTTCAGTGTATATCAGTGTTATCAGGAGCAGGATTTGGTTGCATGATAGAGAACGTCACCATTAAATGGGTAACAGGCAGCTCAAAATTAAAGAATAAAGGGGAAACCACGAAAACGTAGCCCGGCATTTGAAAAGAAATATGTTATCATAAGTCTGGGAAATCCTTTTTTTTTTGTAATAACAGAATGAATGTAGAAGAATACTTACATAATTAAAGAGAAACAGACGTTGGGCTAGTTTTTGCGTGTATATAATGCATCAGTCAATTCCAGCTGCGCCCACCCCCCCCCCGGGCAACTGCGGGGCATTTGCGCACCTTGTCAGTCCTGGAGGTGGGGCATTAGCAAATTTGGCATGGCCCGGGGGTCGGGCATTTGCCTACCCCGGGGCTACCCCCGGGGTTTTGACACACTCGTGGTTTCCGACTCGAAATCCAAACATGGAGGATTTTATCGCAAAGGACCAGCAATTCGTCGCAGATTGGATCGACCGTCATGGACTGGACAAACTAGTGGAGGTTTTCTCGATTTTATGCATTTCTTCATTGCTTATCAAGGCACAACTTGAGCTATCACTATATATAGCGAGATCGGGAACCATCAACGTGAATCGACGTACGCATGCTTCTTTGTTCAAGGATTTAAATAAAATTTAGTCGCGATGACTCTTAAACTATAATGATCGATTATTAAATTCTAAAAACGTGTATAGGGATCGACGTATAGGGATCGCATAATATTGACAACAGATGACTTTTACAACGTCAAGATTTTTGTTTACTAGCGAACTGTTTTCAAACATTCAAGTAACCGTCAACTATCATGTAGTGCTGTCTGTGGAGTATTAAAATACCATGTTTGGCGTAATTAAGTTCATTAACATCGGATAGTGCCATTACAAACAATAGAAGACGGAGAGGCAGGCCTACAGAAACAAAAAATCACACATTTAATGCTGAAAGTGGCATTATTATGCAATGAATGAAAACTGCTGCAGTGTTGATTGGGGACGTACGATCCCGGGGGCGGGGCATTTGCCCTCTTCCTTCGTCCCCACCGCTGGGCATTTGGTAGCTTAAGTGTCCCCATCCCCGGGGAATTTGTCATCCAAGAGAAAAAAAATGCTAATGCCCGGGGGTTAGCCCCGGGGGGGGGGGGGCATGGGCGCAGCTGGAATTGACTGATGCATAAGTTGTTTGAGTTTATTTAAAAACTTGTGATTGACAAAATTTTACTTTCGTGTCAGAAATCATGCCAACATTACACCTATGTAAACATTCTACTAATAGGAGAGTTGAAAACACTGACCCCCGGTCCGCGGACTACCCACTGACCCCAACTCCGCGGACACCCTATGGACTACTCCGCGGACTACCCTACGGACTACTCTCAATGATCGACCAAATTTACTTTTACCACCATCTTGCTTTTTCCCGTTTCCTTTCCTTCGCGCCCAGTACTTCTCGATCCTCCACCTAGGAGACTTCTAGGCGAGTTGTATTCAAAAATGGCGACTTCCAAAATTGGCTCCGTCTCCTGGCGTGGTAGTCTCCTACGCCGCCGTTTTTAGTGGCGTCACGCAACGCTCCCCCCGCCAATAAAAACGGCTACGTAGGAGACTACTGCCGTGGGTGTTGGGTTATAAATTTTTAAGATGGACATTGATTGACTGATTTTATGAAATATGAGCTGTCATCGGCTGGCACGTATTTCACGAGGGACTGATGATATCGCTGATGTCATCCATCATGCAGGTGAGAGCTATATGCACGCGCAAGACCCACGGGTCAATCTTAAACACTCTTTTATTATTGTTTTTTTTAAAGACATTTAATGTGGAATGAAACTGTTGTCTGGTATACATGCCAGCTATCACTTACTCGTGTTATCAGTAAGGAAGGTTTAAAAGAGCTGCTTTTCAGCAAATGTTAATGTCGACGGCAAACATTTGAAAAATATTAAAACGATTAATATTCACCTAACACTTACCGAACATCCACCGGCGTGTTGAAGAATGGGCCGAGACTGAAAAAAGACTGGGTCGAGGAAACGGGCGAATAGCAAGATGGCGGCTGTTTATGACCGCGTAGGTAGCGTAGGTAGCGCCGGTAGGTTTGTTGTATCTCTTTCCCCCGTAATAGTAAATTTGGTTGATTATTTAGGGTAGTCAGCAGGGGTAGTCCGTAGGGTAGTGCGCGGACTAGTCCGTAGGGTAGTCCGCGGAGTCGGGGTCAGTGGGTAGTCCGCGGACTGGGGGTCAGTGTTTTCAACTCTCCCGTCTACTAATTGAATTATGAAAATCAACCTCACGAATATGATCGTTCTAAAAGGCTAAGCGAGAGAAAACACAAAACATTTTTGCAGCTTAATGAGAAGGATTTCAAGAATCTTTCTGGTGATCATCAAAGAACAACCATCATTTGGGAAGTTCAGAATAACGAGTACATCGTCAGATCAATGTCATAATCACGAATACATTCAACTGTGGGAACTACGAAACTAAACTGCGGACATGCATGAAATACAGAAACCAAGAAAACTTCAATAACGGTCGATTCTGGAGAGCTCAATAACGGGAAAGAGTCAGGACTCTTCTGGCAATGATGTATGGAATATTTTTAAAATTTATTGAATACGTACGTACGGGGAAAATCCTGACTGGCCGATAATTCCGAGCAACATACACTATATATCAGCTCAAAGTAAACCACATAAAACTCAAACTGAAAGCTGTCAATAAAGTCCTTGAACTCTGTAAGGTGTGGATGATTTTTTTGATAGTTTACAACTTAAACCCGTACCAAATGCAAACGTACACAATCGCCTTTCGTGGGCTTCATTAATTATGACCAATTATCTCCCCCAGACAACTCATACATAAAGAAATGTTTGCGCTTGTAGATCAGAAACATCAACACACAAAGACTTCTTTGCAATCTTTTCGACAGCAACTAAACTTAACAACCAATTTCTTTCCTCGTCCAGCTGTTCCTAACCCGCTGGCGAACGCCAACCTAAACTGAAGACCAGCGAGTCCTAACATGCTCCTGAGTAAATTTTTCCTTCCGACTCCTTCCTGCGTTGTCTTTGCAAATCAAAATCTACGATATTTTCGAGGATCCAAACACTCCGATTAATTCTTCATCCATAGAGACTGCGCAAAACTTGGTTAAGAGCTCCTCAAAACTTGTCTATTACACCTCGAAGGATTCTACTTTGAATGGCTTTGTGGGCTTGTTGCCAAAAAGTTAACACACTAACACGACTGTTTAGGCCAGGGCAGCCCCAATAGTTCTCAGTTGCTATAGCAACTGCGAACTAAAAACAAAGGCGACTGTTTTGCAGTGTAATGTTTAATTCCAGTTCCAGTATTAGTGCCTATCTAGTTTTTGGGATATTTTTTTACCCGAAGTAACCAGTGTCACAGCTTGACTAATGCAAATGTCTAGTTTTGATTTTCATTATCGTTGCTCGGTTCGCACCTCTTCTTATTTCTAATAGAATTTTTTACTAGTGTACAACATACAGTTGATCTGGGTCAGGACAGCATTGTCTCAGGAACCATAGGCGTCTGCATAGACTTTATTTTTTGGAGTGCGGACTAACCGAGGTGAGCTCGTGCGCCTGCGGGGGACCCGAGGAGTCAGGGAGAGGGTATACTCGTGTTCATTTCAAAGAAACATCATCAATGCAGTTAATGAGAGAAAATTATTAATCAGTGCAACGAATAAATGTTTGTGGTGAAATTTTCTGTGGTCTTTGGTCTTGGAATTGAATCAGTATACTCAATCGGAACAACAATTCACCAAACGATTTTGGCCTGATCGGCAGTTTGATTTTCGAAGAAAACTGACGGCTCAGCATATAAATTATAGTTTTCAGAAGGAACATTTGTTTTCATTTACGCGAATCTTCATTTGCACATTTGTGTTCACGATGGCAGACGGAAAGGAAACTGAGACAAAATCTCACTGTACTAATTTCAGCGGTAATGTGTGAAGACACTTCGACGTCACCGGGCAATCTGTGGGTAGAATAACAGAACTTAAAACAAAAAAACGCCGTATGGCCTGTGAATAAAGGGATTTAGCATCTGAAGTTTGTTTTCATTTCAGTATCTAGGGCTTATTCACAAAACACGTTAGGGTGAAATGTTTATGAGCTTTAATTTCACTTTTTATTTTGAATTGCAAATCAGTGAAAATTTAGCAAAGCCCTGTGTTTGATGGAGATAGAAAGCGTTTAGTTTCTCGTTGCTGCAGCATTAAAGGCTTGCTTCTTGTTTTTTTCGTAATCATGTTTAAGTCATTATGAAATCGGCTCTTCAACTGCCAAATATCATTAAATTTAGAAAAGAATTTTGATGAGTTGAAAATGGATGTCGGTGTAGGAACGGCAAAACCAAAACTTAGACTGAGATCCCGCGCTGATTATTGCGGGAAAAGAATGCCTTTCAGTCTAGAAACTCAACATCCAACATAGTTGAAATAAATCAACGACACATGAAAGTTTGAAGTTTTCCTCAGGTTTATGCTTCAAACTAATCGACCGCCTTTTATAGGTAAAAATTTATTTTGCAAATTACCGCTTTTAATGGTTACTACGTAATTATGAGAGTGTTTGGCGTACCGCATGTCTTTCTAACATTTTTAAAGAAAGGCCAAAACCGGTCAAAAAACTTTATTACTCGAGCTGGCTCGCAACCGATCATCACTTGTTAACGAATTGGACTTTCATAGCGGTGATTTGCCAAAAGTTTTTCATTAGTATTGTTAAATTGCAAGGAAACTACGTGCCTATCTTTTGCCGATGTACATGGTTTGTCAAACGTAACAAGACTTCGGTAATTTTGCAGAGTAATCTTTTGTGACACTGAAATTTTAATGAGCAGAAAACATAATTGTGAAAGACGTATTTGGCAAAATCTAAACAAAGGAAGATTGTTGTGAGAAAATAAACGAAAGTTTTTGAAATCAAGTTCTCTTTTTCTTGCCATATTCCCTGGACTGGCGAGGCTTTAAAGTGTGTATGGGGTGATAATATCAAACCATAAAATGCCATGTAAATTATGTATTATTTTTTTTTGAACAAAGAAAACAAACAGCTTCTACAGACAAAACTCATAGGTTGCACATGTTTTGTCCGCACTAGATCCTTTTAACTGAATTAAGTTTCACCGTAACTTCTTGGTATACTGATATCGTCTGGCTTTATTCTGTCCAAACAACGGTCCGTAGAAAGACATTGCTTTACATAACATGGTTGAGGTCGCGCCAAAACGTAACTTCTCACGATCGAGCCCTACTAATATTTGGAGAAAGAAACTTTAGTATACATTGTATTTTTTTAACTTTTCTCCTACTTTTGTTTCACAAAATGTCACTTTCTGCCACTTTCAGTCGTAAAACTGTTGAGAGTCACCTTCTTTAAACAAAGCCGGTTTGTTATCATTATTGCTATTTTGTGGTAGTGTACTGTGGAAAATTTTGCACGGCTCTTTCGTACGAATTTTTGATTCATCTCAGTGATCCTCAAAACAAAAGAACGCAACTCTTGCTTTGAGTTTTTTGGCAAGTCACCAATCTAAGAGAGCCTTAGGCGTCACTTTGAAAGATGATTTTTGTCATCAACTCACCGTTTTAATTTATTTTGTTTTACAACATCACGACGAGCTACAACTTAGCTACGGTCACTTTTTGTTCTTCTGTTATTTTCTGATGGATACGAATAGAATTTTTACGAATAACTTTCTTGACGCCAGCAGTTGTTCCACTTACAGGAGAAGCAGTCCATCAACATTGTAAGACAATAATAAGCTGTTTTCAGCTTGTTGCTTGTTGAAAAAGTGATAGGGAAACCAAACGCTTTATGTGAACAAAGTGCGTGGGTTCCCTATGGAAGGCGCAAAAATTCAACATTACAAGAGTTATCTGTAATCTTCAGTTTAATGGACATACATTTATCGACAATTAAACAATGTTGTTGAATTTTCCTAGGGGAGCCTCGATGATAACTGAAAAACGTATATTGCTCTTTCTGGAATTGCCCAGCAAAATTGATTTTAAAGAGTTTCATAACAAATTGACTTTAAAGCAATCACAGGATTTTGTCTCAGCTTTGAAAGTTGTTCTTTTGTTGATTCTAAAATCTTTGTTTACCTACTTAAGAACAAACCCACGCCGCGATATTTCCATAATCATTCACCGGTCATGTCCCTCAGTTGGACATGTATTGAGATTTTACCACATTTTAATAAAACCGTTGCAAAAACATCTAACAGGCCTACTACAGCTTCCTGTTTTAGACAGTCGCATCTTTGTGTCATTTACCTTGAGTTTTTTTGTTTTCCGATCAAATTTATTACCAAGCAACAGAATTTAATATATATAAAAGCTAAAATTCACTTACCGAGTATGCGTCTTTTATGTTGATAGTCTCGCCCGTTGCAGCTGTATGCCCAGCGATACCAACTCCTAAAGGAACACAAATTTCGTCTTCCTCCGATCTTATTGATTGATCGACCGTGGATTCGGAAGTCACATCAAAAAGCTTAGATACTAGGACCTTACTTTCACGCGAACCGCGCACGAGGAAAAGCGAGCAGCGATCCGCGTTTGTCAGTATGCTGACATTGACAAGGATTTTGTGACTTAGCATGTTTATGTCCAGTTCGTTAGCGATGTCTCTGATTAATTCCATAAACAGTTCTTTCTCGTCTAAGCCCCTAAACTTCGATTTTCGGCGCGGGGTAGAGGGTTTTCTTCCATCGAGCGCTGATCCAAATATCGAGTTCAACCTGCGATCAGTAAAGTCACTATCTGTTTTGCGAATAATGTGAGGTTTAGTAATGTCTCTTTGGAGATGGTTGACTTCCATGGCTTGTGATCCGGGCCGATGTGATCTACTGCTCATCCAGTTGTCAACCATCGAGGACGTAGCCTTTCGCTCAAAGTAGCTCTTTGTAAAGTCATGATGATCATCCAAAAATTTTTCGACAAGATCCTTGTTCAGTTCCATGCTGTTTGCCATTGCCGAACGTTTTTTAATGTCTGACACGGAGGTGCAGTTATATTTTAAAGTTCAAAGCGCTTCATCACTGAAAGACAGTTATTGGTTTTATGTTTGAATGGTTTCTAGTGCCATCCATGTCAATATTGCTGTCAGTGTTTTCCTTATTATGTGACACAGATAAGTGAATTGACCTTACGTCATAGTTGCCATAACTAATTAATCATTACGAACGAGGCATCGCGCGCGTTCTTCGTGCAGTTGTTTAATTCTCGAACGACCTACAATGGTTTAATACTTTCTGCGAGGAAGGATCATTTGGATTTGCTTGTGGAATAGGAGTTCATTTTCAATTTGTTGTCACGTTTTATACTGGCAATTTTTTTTAAGCAATTTTAGTTTGAGTTCGAATTCCCTTTGTATTCAACTATGGGTAATTTTGCAGCGTCGGGATCCAAAGTGCCTGCGATGTCAGCATGGAATCTACCTTGAGGAGCCCCACAGGGGAACTTTGATGTCCACACCGTATGCGCTGTGCTACCGCCCCTGCAATACATTTCAAAATTGCAGTCTCCGGTAGTTTACACGGGCGAGCTGATATAAACCCCATAATCAATTAGGCCACCTCTGAAAAGTATTTCGTGTCCCATAGCGAAAAGAAACAAAAAAAGCTTTGTTGACTACTATGCATTCTCGCAAGCTGCCCTTGTCAACGTCTTCAAATCTCTTTTGAATCAACACGATCTCATCATAATTTCAGTGTTAGGATGAGCCATCAATAATCCAGGCTTCAACACGTCGAATGACCGACCGACCGACCAATCCACTGTTTAAATAATAAAAACAATAATATATAGATTTAGCCAAGCCTAAAAGCGGAGCTCCTCTTTTTTTTTTTTTTTTGTTTTTTTTTTTGCTGGCACTTATTAACTTGTGAAAATACTCTCACTCAAGTCGTTAAATATTAAATAAAAAAATTCATGTCTCCGATGAGTATTGAACTCGTTTTGCCGGCGGCGTTAAGTCCATTAGGCCACGAGCGTTAACAACACTTAAGCTGTTAATTTTAATACTTATTTCTTTTTCCATGACAAGCTGCCTATCAACATGAAAATGCTGGTGTTTTTCCCGGCAAAATGTGTCCGGACCGCCGCAAAAACCATGGTTGTGGACAGAAAAACCAGAAGGCACTAGCTCTGCTATATTTGGCGACGAGACCGCTGCGAAATGCTGCGAACCCAAGCGGTGTGCCGACCGAGTTCGCAGCAGAACCGACAACAAAGATGAAGACCTAAGACAAATTGAACTTTTCGCCTAAAATTTTTCGCCTAAAATGAACTTTTCGCTTTCCACCAAAAAGACAACTGAGTATTCTTTTGAACCTTTTCTTTCCATTGATAAAATTGTTTTGGACTTTTGTTGTCTTTTCTTGTTTTGCTACAACGCGAGTCACCATGCGATTTCGCGCCAAAAACGCGGGATACAGCAGAAGGTTATATCAAGTGTATGCCACCTCACGTTGATGATCCTGTGGTGCGGACGAACGGACGGACGGACGGTCACGTGACTATTATGTCACTACCCAAATTTCTTGGCTTGATAGGTAACCAAATTTGCTTAGGAATGGTGCTTACGCTGGCGCGCTACTCGCGCGGGCTCCGCTAATAGAATTATAAGTGGAACAACTGTCCAGTTTAGTTTTCCTTATCTTAATGTTTCATGCATCCTCCTAGTCTGAGTATCAGGCTAGCATCCTGCGTGCGTATTTTTGTTTGCCAAGGAGCGTTTTTTTTAAGGGCAACTTAAAGGCAGAAACACAACAGAAGCGATGTATACTACTACTACTACTACTACTACTACTACTTTTTATTTTTATTGCTTTAATAAAATAACTAAGATACTACGCACAAGTGTGACGTCACAACTGTGTTTACATACTCTCATGCAAACACACCTCTGAGCCAATCAGAGCGCGCGTAGTATCTTAGTTATTTTAATAAAGGGCAATTTTCTGACATTATACCAGTTTCAATACACCAGCTCACACCTGTTGTAATGACTGTTTTTAGCAAACACTGCAATTTAGTGTTTGGCACGTTTTGCACCATACATGTAGGTTCTTTAAAGGTGTTGGGTAATGTTGAGTTGAATAAGTATTTGGTGGTTTTTACTCTTCACCTTCCATCAAAATTTTTTTATGTTAGGATGACTTCTTTTCGTTTTCTACAATGTTACCATAAAAGTAATCAAACCATTACGTTTACATTTCTGATGACATGAGATGGCGTACACACATCAGGATCTAGGTTTACACGGAGTTTTTGATTTAATGTGATATAAATCGCCCCATGTAAGGGAATCCGGAATCCAACAATTTTTTGCCTTTGGAATCCGGTCATTACTGTTTGTTTACCATTTCTTCTGGTCATTACTGTTATCGATGTTATCGATTTTATCGATGGACGGCGATCGTACATGTCTTTAATTTCTGGCATTGATTTTGTTTTTAAAAGACGTTTAATCGCAGAAAAATGAATGCGGTGTCTTCTTCACAAGTAAAACTGTATTCATATTTCAGTAAATGTGGTTTGTTGAGCTGGCAGGATATCTGTGCTGAATGCACCCGAGTATTTGCGAAAATGACCTCTCGGCTATCTAAACAACCGCCAAGGAAAAGGTTTTGACTGGAAGCGCCGGCAATCTTTTGTTTAACCCGATATTAGAACTTGCAGTGATTTAGTGGAAACAAAAGAGAAAACATGGACAAGGTTGCCACATGCTCAAAACCACAGTTTATTTCTTTTAAAATCAGTTCGTGGGTCGCAACACATTGCTGTCGTGTTTATTATCGAAGTTATCGTATACTTAATATTTATCATTTATTAGAAGGTTCTAGAATTTTTGTGTAGTATAATTTTTACAGCAGCTAAAGTTTCCCTGATGGACAGCATAGTGGAAACCCTAAACAAGGTAGATGCCAATTCGGGCGCACGTGCGTAGTGCATCACTGAGCTCAACCCGCAGCTGCATTGTAACATATTACGGAGCTTAGGGACGTTTGTGAGCAACGGACCGCTATGCTTAAGTTCCATATTTTCTATTGTTCCCGTTAAGAATTCAAATGCTTCGGTTGTTTTGTTTGATATAGAGACATTACACGTGTGTTTATCAAAGCCAGTGTCATTTTTCCATCGCAACGTTAGTCTGACATCAGTACTTAGTGTTGTTCTATGAGCCTAGAAAAGATTTAGAAGCGTTATCGTATAGCAATGAAATTGACAAAATTGTTTATAGAAGTTGTCGTTACTATTAGAGCTCACATATTTCGACACAACAAATGTTACCGATAAAATCGATAATTTTCGATAAAATCGATAAAAGTGATTAAAAAATCGATAAATATCGAGTCTCACAACAAATCCGTTTATCGATTTTTATCGATTACCGATACAATCAACTAATTTTATCGATTCTTATCGATTATCGATTTTATCGATTGCCCAGGCCGGGTATAATTAAATTAGAAAACTGATTATCGATTGACACATGCCTTCGGAAATTAAAATAAATTTTGATCTTTTGGCAAGCAAATGAACTTCCTGTTTAGATTGACGACTTCATACTCAAATTGCAAAATACTGGCCTCTGAAGAACGAATGAAAACCAGTGTTAAGAACTTTGAAATCCGGAATCTTAAAAATTTGGAATCCGGAATCCATTGGCACGGAATCCGGAATCCAACCTTCGGAATCCGGAATCCACTGTGTGGAATCCGGAATCCGCGACTCGCTTGGATTCCTTTACATGGGGCGATGTAAAGGAAAATAAAGAGGTATTAAGTGGACAATTTATGGAAAAGGCACCTTCCTCCTTATTATTTGTTTTGTTTTTGTTTTGGTTAAGCTAATGTCTTACAGTTGTGAGCAGTTTAGTGTTCCAGCATTTGGGGAAAGTTCATTTTGTTGGGGGAGGGGGAGGGGGAGGGGGGCAGTACAAGGATCTAGCATCATTGATTTCAAAAAATTCAAGCTCCCTTCACGCTTTCGTTAGATTTTCGAATCCAGTCATCCCCAACAGCACACACAAACACTAGCTCCACTGACAAAAATATGCTATAGCGTTTGCGCTGCTGCGTCAAATCTGAAAAAAGTAAAGATCGACTGAGGAGACGAAAGAATTAAGGAGCAACTGCAAAAGGATATGATATGGGTGGAAAAGAAAGAAACTTAAGTTGCGAATTACTCCTTTAAACTCATCATGATAAAGACCTTGCAGATACAACCTCGACAGGAAACACAGACCAGGATTTGTTTTTTGGCTTGAAGCTTCTTCAAATGTTTCTCACCAAGGCCCTAGAATATGTTATCCAAGTAGATTTGATGTATAACAGGGAGGGGAGTAAACTGCAGCATGTTACGTACTCCAAAAAAAAAAAGGAAGCTGGTAAAAGCCAAAAAAGATAACCGAATCGGCGTGTTCCATACTCTTCGTCTGCACTATACTGCGCATGTGCTCAAATAGGTTACTCTGAATTATTGACAGCTCGCAGCCAGCCACTTTTGATACCCAGTAGTGTGAAAACGTCCATTGCCATTTAAGTATCAGATCTAGTTGAATGGTTTCAGGCAATTGCCTTAAATACCTTGAAATTGTTGAGCCTTTCAAAGACGTTTGTTGACTGTTTAGTACCGTTAGCCCCTGGAAGGAACATTTAACATAACTGAGATTTTTTCATTTGCATGTATAACTGAGCAACAATCAGTCAGATATTTTGCTTTAAAAAGCTCCAACAGACCAATCCATGGTTCACTATGGCTTAGACATTACTAATAAAAGAGTACTTAATGTAAAATAAAAAAAGTCTTATAGAGTGAGCTGGAATTGGCAGCAGAAATGAAAAGGGTATCTTGTCACATGGACAAACAGGGTATGTAACACGGCGCCACACAAAAAGTGGAAGGAGCATGGAAGACCATGGAAGGAGAATTCAGTTCATTCTTGTAAACATCAACAAGGTCATTAATGAAGACTGTGAAAAAAGCGGGCTTCGTATAGAACACCTTGTGGAAATTGATGCTTTTGTATACGCTGCATGGTTCAGAGGACTGGCCAGAGAGACCAACAGTTATAGATTTATAGTAACAAATAGAACGTTACTCTGGTTAAAAATTTGTGTTAAAAATCCTGACGTTTCGGCTAAAACTTCAGCCTTCGTCAGGGGGAAGTGATACTGAAGAACTTTTTACAAAGAGCGCGTTGTATATAAAGAAAAATGCAAATTTTGATCAAATTAAGCCTTGTCCTTTAGAGCTAAATTCAAATACTTAAAAAAAAATAATAATTAACAATTATTCTACGAGGGCGCGCTGGATATCAAATGATAGATAACCAACGAGGCGCGTAGCGCCGAGTTGGTTATAATCAGTGATATCCAGCAAGCCCGAGTAGAATAATTGTTTCATTAAAAACTTAACCACTATTAAAAAAATGTCTAGAAAGAACGGGAAACGGATGATGAGAAAAGAGATAAAAAGGGAACAAGAATCGATCACATGACTGAACGAAAAAGGCGCCAAAACCTTGCAAAGTGTTGCAGCCTTTCATTGCAAGGCTGAATGAATCAATGAAAACTGCTCGAAAGAGAACAAAGTAGCACAAGTTTTGGAAAAAATCTTCCCATTATTGGCTCTGAAATATGGTATATGTTTGATTTTTCCTGAAACATTGTTGTAATCATCGTTCAAAGCGGATTGAAGCTGTACAATTTCACCATATTAGCTGCTGGAGTTGAAACGGAACAAGTTTGTAATCTGTTCGCACAACGGAGCCATCATGTACATGTGCGTGTTTGATCGAGCTGAAGACAGAACTAATTTGAACTTGAAGAAGTAATTTCTATGCAGCTCAGAAGCGAGATTAATGTAGCGAGGAACATTAGAATTCACCATCAGAGTTTGTTAAACGCAAAGCACAAAATGTAGTTGTTCTCGGTTTTGAGGTTGAGGACAGAATGGTAAAAACAACATTCAAACAACTGGAAAAGCGATTCAACTTCGTTTACATGGCATCCGCTTTCTATCTGAGCATTTGGACCTGTTGGAACACAGAGCTACAACGAGTGCAGGTAAACCAATGTCAATTTTGCGTGTTAAAGCCGAAAAAAACTCGCCCTTCCTTCCTTCTTGGTAGTTTGCAGCTGTAGTTTGTTTAGTACTTGTTTAGACTACTTCATGATTTTAGCACTAACTCGCCGTGAATGTGTGATAGTTTTTATTAAATGCTTCTGCCCCATTTCACTGCGTTTTATTTTATATCCTGTCTTGATATTTTGAAGTGCAACGCTTTCCTGATAAAACATACCTTTTGTTCAATTTTTATGATCGACGAGACGATCGATAAAAGAAATTAATTGTAAACACAACGCTTAATGCTTAAATTTCTATTTCTGCACAGTTTCTTCAAACAATTTTGACTAGTGTTAGACGACGCTGTTGATGATGCTTGTTGGTGACGCTGCTGGAATTTCTGCTTAATTTAAATTATCTGCCAAGTGATTTTTCTCTTCCATTTTTCTCGCCGGGTTGCTCGCGAGGAAAAAAAACTTTCAGCTTACTTTGTTGTTAAATGTTCGTTGACCATATTTGGTCGCAGCAGGTATATGAGCTGATAGCCTAGCTCCGTTGAGCCAATCAAAATGCTAGAAAATCAATATACCTAGTCCAGTTTTTAATAATAAAAAGTATTGTTCTTGCGGCAAATGAATGCCGTCGTCCCGCCTGGCTCCATTTCTTAAGTTATAGATTTGTCAGAGAGATAACTCCGCAGGCGCGAAAGGCAGCTTCCAAAGAACACGTTTAGATATCGTTTTTCCGAGAGAGATTTACCAATGAAAAAGAGCTTAAGAGCATAAACCTTATTTTCGCGTCAAATTCAAGCAAGAAGCACTTGTCTCATGACCTGGCGGTTGTCTCATGACGCTGTGACTGAAAAAGAAAGCCATCGATCTAATTCAGTCCGCAAAACTGAGCCAGAAAGGAAGAGAGAACTGTTATCATCCAGAAGGCCGCAGATCAGGCGTTTTTGGGAAGGTGAGCAGTGGAATAATTAGTGTGTACGCTATCTTGGATTAGCAGAGACATCAAGCATAACCCTCACTCCCTTGATTGCTCTTGCTACTTGCCCCAACTTTCCTGTGTTCTCCTAGTCCAAAATGGCGGCTTGAAAAGACGAAGGAAAAGTCTATTAGTATTATGTAAACTTTATGTCATGCAAGTTAGCACGTAAATGTTATGTAGATTATATCATGCAAATCTGTAATTAAGCGGTTTAAGTAAGTCAAATGTAGCATGTAGGTTTGGCATGTATTCTTTACGGCTGTATAAAGTAAATTGTAATATTATGCGATGGAAGTCAGTATGTATATATTTAAGTCATGCCGTGTAAATTTGTACGTAAAAGTTCGCAGTGAGTAAGTTTATTGTGAGTTATGTCACGTAGTTTAGAATACAAACAAGCAGTGTATGTAAGTTTTGTGTTACATACGTTAACAATAAAAGTGCATTAAAAAAAGCCAGAATTCTTCCAACCTGAAGATTTTATATTAGAAGAATCAGCGTCATACCCTTGAGAGCCGTTTACAACCTTGCTGCGCAGTTTTGGAACTTTTATAGTTAACCTGATAGCTATATGCACTTTCCCCAAAATGTGGTCGCACTAAAAAAAGCCTTGTAAGTAAAATGTAGGTCGAGAAAGCCGAGAGAAACGGCCTGTGACACCCGTTTATTAATTTACTGGCTGCAATACTAGACGCGATCCTTTTAGTCAATTTTCTTTCCAATTAATCTATATGGACGCTTCAGGTCCATAACCTATTGTAAACCTATTCGTAAACTATCATAGTAAAAAAAATTAGAAAGCTTAAAGTCTATAGAATCCGACCAAGGCCGTTTTTAAATCTGCGCCAACTTTGTACTTTCCTTAATGTTAGCTAGACTGGTTTTCGTGTTCTTGAATTACATTTCATGTCATTCACCTGGCCCTGCTATCCACAGTCTCTCAGTTGGCTGTCCATAGATGACTGAATGTAAAGCTAATTCAGTCAAGGCGAACCTAGCCTACAACACCGGCCCTCCCCTCTCCCCTCCTCTTCCCTCGTGTTCCTTTTAACGGCCTTACCGGAACCTGGTGTTCAACAGCTCCCCTCTCCCCCCTCCCTTCAAGTCTCCTCATGGTCAGTTCCCCACTCTACTCCAGCCACCGAGGGAATCAGGAGGCGTCATGCTCACGTTGCGTCACGTGCAATTCAGGTCATCATGTCAACAGAAGTAATTTTGAAATTATCCGTCACTTTATATTACACTCATTTGCATCCACTAACTGACGACTTGGGGAAAATATTTTGACATTTTGGGTGGCATGGACTCTCAATTGTGTGTAGCTTGTGGGAAAACGGTAAGGCAATAAGAATTGAACAGAATCTGTCATGTTTCTTACGACAAAACCTCCTTACACAGTGTCATACTGTGTATAAAATGTGACTTGCCTAATAATGGACGCACACGTTGACTTCGAGAAACAGAGTAGAAATAATCAAATTCATACAGAAACTGACGGAGCAAAGAAAGTAAAGCCGAATACATCTGCTATCAATCAGGAAAGTTTCTAAGTTTCGTCGGAAGCATTTAGTACTTAACTCTGGATTACAAAACATGGTACAGAGTAGACATAAGTTTAAAAGAACAATATCGCACCTAACGCGTGCGGTTGACATGAAGCAATCGAGTAGATACGAACTCATGCATAGCTAACATGACGCACAGCGCGGCATATTTCGCATTAAGTTCATATACGACCTAACACAGGATAAAAAGCTACTGACCCAGAGAAAAACGAAGTTTTGAGCAGAAAAATTATTTCCCTTATAAACGTGGGCTTTCTAAATGTGGTATTGACGCTATATTATTTCATACACCAATCAGGTCAAACAGTCTTGAAAGCTGCAGTATCCTCTGCGGAGTCGATTACGCTTGAAACTCCGTGTGCGACTTCCTCTTGTTAGCGACCACGTTTTTAAAGTACCAAAGTTTTCCCAGTCAAATTACGTATTATATAATAAAGTTGGAACCTCTTTTTAGGGTTCATGGTTTGAAATATTTTAGCCTTCGACAATGCGAAGCCATACAGCCCTGATATGACCTGAATTTGTACGTGTACATTACACATGTATTTAATTACAAACTAAGTGACGCCTGTAGGCTGTGATCGGTCTCCGGGTAAGTGTCACACTGTGGTCTGGTTTAACCCACTAAGAGATAGCCGGCGAGCTAGACTTATTCTCACTTTCTCTTATCTGCCGCAAGCGACCAGCATCAGACAACATCAGCTCAGGTAACAGAAGATTTGTAAAAATTGTCCAATATGCTGTTAAGAGATGAGGAAATTCATAAGGTTAACTTTTTCCGGTTTAGCAGTCATCCTGGAAATTCGTTGGCTGTTTCCGTTGGAAAGGTTAAAACATGTTTGTGACTACAAAAAAGATATTGCGCTGTATTCTAGGTTGTATTGTCTCTGTGCATGAACTGAGCCTCTGAAACTACCGCAGGTCTGGCCTCTCGGAAGCGACCACTTAGGCTTGACATTCAGTTGGGCAGACGCTTTTGGGAGGTTCAACTGTATCAAAGATATTATTGCTCACTCCACTTCAAGAAATGGTAGATTTAGATTTTTCCTGGCCGATTATATTTGTCTGACCGTATCCCTGATTTAGCTACGTAGCAAGAACTGGGAAGAGCGGGAGATAGTTTCTCTGTCCTCACTTTCGCTTTTTCCATGGACTACATTTCTTCGAGATCCTAGCCAGTTGGGCAGACTAATGTTGAATTCACGTCTGATTACTGAAGAAAGTGTACTGGATGCTCGCAATCTAAAGCAGGGTACGGACTCTGCCTCGGTTTTCAAGACATCTCTGTTAGATTAACTGGATTATTCCTGGTTTGATCGCAATGCAGGCTCACACCCAGGAAAATCAAAGGTAGAGTTTGGGTGGCCGGTACTTCTGTCAAGCTACTATAACAGTACAGTAGGAGCTCTCACGCCGCGAGCTCCGTTTTAGTAGAGCAAGAGAACACGCTAGCCGGTAAGCAAATACCTGCATCGCTTATCCCGTAAAAGCGCAAAGCGGATGCGCTCCTCCTACTGGACTGGGAGTAACTGCTCTTAGTCTATGATATTAGTGGAAGGGACAAGCGTTCCTTTGAATCCCGTCGTTTTGTTTTTGTTTACAGGGAACATGTCTCTGGGCAAGTTGCGGTGGCAACTTTCTCACCCCCAATGGCGTAGGTTAAGTCCAATCAGTTATATACCGTATTTTCTCGATTAAACGCCGGGCCTCGAATAAACGCCAGGTATCAAAGAGGGAATTGCAAATAAGCCCCTCAGACGTTTATCTGTTGTATAATAAACTTATGATTTTAGTGCAAGATACATGGCTGCCAAGAAAAACGAATAATAACCCTTTCTTAAAAAACGGCGGGCCCAAATAAACTGCTGATTCAAACTAACGCTTGGTCCATCATGCCAAGTTTGAAATAAACGCCGGGGGCGTTTAATTGAGAAAATACGGTATCAAATCTTCATCCAAACGTTTCTTTGGTCTGTGACCTCTGCTGCATTTAAGATTTCTACAATACTAAATTGAGATGTGATAAAAAAGAAGTAAAACAGCTTCAGTTGTACTTAAATTCATGATTCGAATATGATGACGTTCCCGACGTAAACATGTCTTTTTACTCGGGTACGTCAGCCAGAGAGAGTGCTTTGATCTCGTCAACTCTCGTCAACACCAGTGCTTGTTTGACCTTTCAAACTCTCATAAATCTTATGCTCGACAAGAGATTAGCTCTCCATCCTGTTTGTTGACTGCAAACTCTCACGCATTTAATTAAGACTCTCAAAGCCGAGTTTCGGAACTCTCATTTTCGTTTCTTTCAGTTGACCTCCATAAGTTGCCCTGCTCACTGTGTACCATGGGTTCGGATGATCTAGTAATTTTGACAAAAAGTATAAAGTATATTATCAGAGAAGTTTGAACATTGCGGTCGGCGCCAGAAGATATAAGTCATTGAGGAGCATCAAAGAAATGCTGAGTCTCGAGACGCAAATTGCTGACCCATATTCTTGACGACGTCATCTTGACTTGATATCGTGGCTTTTGGTTTCCTAGTTTCGAATGAGGGAATATCAGATTTTTTGTACTCAATGGAAATAAGTTGGGCCACTAACTCAGGCACTCTGTGTGGTTAAGTCCAATGAAAATTTAAAAAAAGAAGAAAACCAAATGGGGCTCAACAGTCAAACTATTACTCTGAACATCACCTATGGTACGTACTAACAACTGTATAAAACGATATAGTAAACAGGCCATGCAATCGGGGCTATAATTAGATGACATCATATCCATTGGTCGTGAGGAGTTCAGTGAACAGAAATATTAGCCCACAGAGCTAATATTACATCAGCTATATATTGGGCTTTCTTCATTTTATTTGGGGATGTCGTCGTGTTATCTTGAACAATTGTGCCTCTGAAAGACAGAGGATATATTTCTTTTGATTTTTAATTTTGAAGAGGAAGAATAAATGTCTTATACGTTTATGGTAATTCCCTGTCAGCAGTGAAATGATGACAATGTCGACAGTAATTTGTCAAATTTAGATGAAATTATAGCTGACAACAGAACAATTCTGAATATTTCAACTGGACGCACACTAACTGAAATAATAGCAATATTGAAATAAATAAATTTCGAATTTAAAATGAGAGAGAAAGGACAGAATCTATAGAGATGTGGTAAAGCTTAAGCCAGCGAATAAACCTTACACCAACTGTTTTTTTTTTCTACAAACTCGTCAGTTTAAAAATACATTCAAACTTCCAATGCAGCTCAAACTCTCAACTCGGTTGTTCGGTGATCAAGATGTTCAGCAATGAACTCAACATGAAATGACAGAGTTTCATAAGCTAACATAGAGACACCATACAATGAAGTTTCTTTCTTTTCAATAATCACCTTAAATTTGCGTTAAAATTCAACAGCTGAAGTAAAAATGTTGTTCATTTATTACTGAACACACACACAAAAAAAAACTCCTTGGCGGAGTACCAGGCGATATCGTCTGTATTTGTCTGAAATATTCAGTGTTGCCGTTTTAATTGAACAAGGCTTTTCATATCGTATGTTTTCTTATATGGAATCTGTTTTCTTGTATGGTATCTGATTTGTATCTAAGAGCCATCTAAAGAACTGAAACGCAGTTGACTATTTCGATCTTCTCCCATGGTATACTGTATTCTTAGTTTGCCGTTTTGGTCAATGAACTACTTATCAAGAACTGTCTTTCGCCAATTTATATATTTGAAACCCGGAATCGTTATAGTAGCCTTATATTAATACAGTATTAATCCAACGACGAAAGCCTTCTTCCGCATCCAAAGACTTGAAAATCTTTCCCGCAAACCCCCCGATTTTCCCGGGAACCAAACCTTTCAGAATACTCGTCACAGATATTTTATTTTCATTTCAGAATTTAGTTTTCTCCAAAGTATCAATGTTAGATATCAAACGCTAGACAGTTTCATGTTCTCAAGCTCCGTGTTGAGGTTAATTTATTATTCCTCGGGTGGCTTCCACCTGCCGCTTAGATATAAAGTTGTCCAAACAAAGACTCCTTAAGTTTTTGAACGATTTAATAAACATTTAGTTCTCGTGCCACCCAACCTTTTCATTCCCTCAAATGCAAAAGGCTTGTCGATAACGCTTAAAATATACTAAAAACACCAAGAAATGGTTAACGTGAATTTTAAATTGCAATATTTTGTGTTGCGAGGGTCACATGTTCTGTGACGTGATAAGCCCGACCCTTCTCTCGTTCGGTGAATTGTGTAATTTCACCACGAGACGGAAAACATAGACTGACAATATGGCCGCTATGAAGCAATGTGTTGCTTGTAATAGACAGGTAAGTTATTCTTCAAGGATTAAGAGGAATGAATTCAGATAAATTTGAAGTTATAGTCGATGAGATCACTGAGTATTTCGAGAACAGAATCGTGATTCGAAACGAAACGAACGAACGATCATTTGATTCTAATTCACAATTGAGAGGTCAAGACAAGAAGAGACGAGAAATGCATTGCTCTTCCGCTCATTTCACAAAGTTCTTATATTCTACTTTGTTCAGCTTAAACCGTGAGATTTTTTTGAAGAAATACAACGAACATTATAAACAAACACTAAATGGGAGCACTTTTGCCAAACGAGATGCACATCTGAGTGACATTCGCCCAGACGCCTGAAGACTCTGCGGAAATTTCATGCTAAAAAGGTTATGGATTTAGGAAAGGGCTCTCCCTCGACGATATAAATCTACCGAACACATTAAATACAAACGCCGAATTTCCATAGCTATAAACTGAGGCGTGTTGAATTGTAATAAACCGTGAAGAAAAATGTTTCAGTTTAACAGAGCGTGAATGGAGTATTTGTGTGATTTCAGAGTCGGCATTAATCTTGAATTCCAAATTCTCATCAAGTAAAATACGCTTCGCTTGCAAAATAAGCGTAAGAATCATTTCCCATATGTCAGAAGTACGGCGTTGGATGTCACAAAATGGACAAAGGCGTCAAGAATTAGAGTTAATTGGTAAAGGGCTGATGTTCTCGTGAATATTTTCCGCCAGTTCCGCTTACATGCAAAATCAGCAATCTGTTTTTAGCTTTGATACTTTAGCCTATTTCAACCGACCATAAAAGTGCAATTCCATAGACAACTGTTTTCCTTATTTCAGGTGTTATTTAAATTGTCGAGCTGAGGTTCAAATTTATAGCCAGAAGAAAAGGCTGAAAGAGCCGGGAAAACTCCATTCAAAATCACAAAATACGGGATCGACCAGGAAAGCTATACCGTAAAATTAAGTCAAGCATTATGCATACGTTATGGCATTTTGCGCCGCTAAAACTGGTTTTCAACTTGCTTACTCCATTTTAGACTACTTCATCTGCCACGTCTCTTTCGCCTACTTTATTATTGTACTAAGTCAACTTAAAACAAGTTTTAAGTTGATTCGCAAAACGGTTTTTCGGAAGGATAAGCAAATAAAGATTCCTTCACCGTTTGCGTTCTCAAGACACGGTGAAGGCAGGAAGTCATAGCAGTTGGTTCAAAATTATTCAGTAGAAAACACCGGATGTCTTAAAGCTGGCATGCAGTTAGCGTGCACGAGCTCTTGAAGAAAATTTTCAAATGTAGCCGGCTATCGAGTTTTTATTTTTGCGGAAATAATCCACACGTAATCTGCATTGAAGAGCGTGGCTTTACTGTTTTTTGTTGTTTGTTTGTTTTTTGTTAAGTAAGAGCAGCGGATGGTGTCCGCATCCCGTTGGTTAGAGAACTGACTCCGGTCGACTGTCGTAGCGTTCAGAAAATAAATTTATAAATTTGAAACAAGGTAACTCCGGCTGCGCCTTTTTCGTATGTTCATTACCCCAATGGTTTTAAGAAATCTTCGTTAGCAGTATACAGTATTTCATATTGTTCGTGCTCATGAATAAGGACAAATTGAAGGCAGATTGCAGCATTTCTGGCTTTTGTTTGTGCCCGTTCCGGATTCACGGAGATAAGAAAAGAGAGGGCTTATAAAGCACCATGGTCCTTTGTATCCTGGCTTACTTAAAAAGAAGGGGTCTAAAGGCTGTTTAAAGCCTAAGTTAGCCTGCAAACAATCCAAGCCAACACGATACGGAGTGCAAGAGCTCTTGTGTAGTGCCGTACTGAAACGTCCTGGACCAGCCGGCTCGCCACCGACCCCATGCGTGTAACGTTCCCTCCATTATCAGTTGAAACAAACAAACAAACAAACAAACAAAAACGATCCTGTTGACTGTTTAAAGGTTAATCCTTGTACGCAGACGTTTTTGCACTGTGGTCGATAACACTGCGATTTGAGTTTAGGACAACCCTTCTCCGTTGATCTCCCTTGGTGATATGGTGCTTGAGGTTCGGATTAAACTGGTCGTCTTGAAGAACTTCAATTTCCACTACAGCGCCGGAGTCTATAGCTCAACCGTCATTCGAATGCCGAAATTTTTTTGAGTCGCTCTTTTCTGCAGTTTACATCGCTGTTATAAAAAGCGCTGTGTTAAAATTGGTTAAAAGACAAACGAACGATCCATTCCTCTCCCACAGTAACATAGCTTATGCATTGAGATCGGCGGACGTCATCACAGCGAGAGGTTCAAACGACCTGCGTCGCATCTGCAGAGTCGTGCAGCACTAAAAAACGTCACGTCTCTCGATCGGTTAAAAATTGGGTCAAATAGAGTGTCTTCGCAACGGCCATGCTGGAGGAGAAAACAATAGAATTCCTTTCCATTGGGAAAAAAGTTTTATTTTTATGCAAATAGCTTTTATTGTTTTGCTCCTCCAACATGGCCGCCATGAACACACTCTATAGAGAGGCGACTGGTGACGGGGAAATATTGAGGTTGCTGGAAGAGTGGGGACTGGTGATTGGGTTAGCTTCTAACGTGTGGCTTGTCGCATCATATTAGCGGCGGAGATCAAGGTTGATGGAGCTCCTAAGAAGATTTTTGTTTGTTTCTTGTCATAGCGCTGTCCCAGTACATGCAGCTGCCCAAAGTGCGAAAGCTGGCGTAATGAAATTTTGAGTGCAAGAGAAAATTAAAATTAATAAAATTTGTTTGTGTCTCAATAGATACCCGAATCATGGACTTCTTGCCAATGTGGTCACGTGTTGACAGAGACGCGAACAATCGCTGGAAAAAGGTTTTCAGGTAAAGTATTGCGCGTGTTCCCCCGGGATACTTGTCTGAATGTTGGGCAAAGGTTGTGCAGCATAAAGCCCCTATACCCTGCTTCATAGCACAATATTCCAATTATTAAAATATGCTTTGCATTAGCCAAATATAGCCCCCTACCCCCATCCCCGACTCACACTCCTGACGATGGTGCGCAGGCTAGACATTCCTACCTACGGCTGTCTAAGCACCACGAACAGTTCACCATCAAAAGTTGTTTTATTTTATCTTTCTTTACCATTTGATTTCCGTTATCTGTTGCACCACCTCGCACTTTTACCTTCCATTGCAGACTACAGAGCCGAGTTGTACACTCGCTTGGTGATAGAAGAGAGTAGAAAACAAGCACGAAAGCCACGTGTGAGGAGAAACCCAACTGCACCCAAAGCACAACAGAGAGAGGTATGTATCCTGTGTCAGTTGACTTGGGGAGACCTGTACATCCGGGGGGGGGGTAGGGGGAGGGCAACAGAGTGGGGCTGGATTGCTGGCTTCCAAAGCCAAAGATTATATAATCTAAAATAACCTCCTCTCGGACATCAGTAGAACAGATTAAGCCTCTAAAGAATAATGGCCGAGCGGTCATAGATTGCAGCTATCGAATGCTATTGTTACTGAAGTGAGATCACACTTGTCCACACCCCCGTCCACACTAGTGCGTTTTTGTTTGAAAAAAACCCAAACATTTTTGTCGATGATCATCGACATTAAAACAATCGAAAACGGAGCTGTTCATCGAAAACGCTGACAGTTTTCGAAAACGCTATCCGAAGGGGAGACTTTTGAAAACGGAGGTCTTTCGTTTTGCTGTAGGCAGCCATAACGGAGCTTTCCGAAAACGCTGAAGCTGGGGAGCACATATGTTTTTATTGGTTTTTGACAAACTGAAAATAAATGTTTTCGAAAAAGCATTAGTGTGCACTGGGCCTAGGACTAATCAGCAAACCCTTGAAAGCATGCGCGTCGACACTGATATATTTTCATCTTTTCGTATCGTGTGCTCAATGAAAAAGGGTGTACTACTTTTTCTCCACGTTCAATTTGCTTTTTTCCTTAGTCGGTAACGGTAACTGATACCGTTTTGGCAACTTTTCTGTACGATTTCAAGCAACAGTTTGAGATATCTTAAGATTAGAAAAATTCCCTACATAATAAAAGCGAATAGCGGACAGTGATTTTTAATGTTTATAATGCATCTCCAGAAAAGCAGATCACCTAACATGTTTCGTGGAAGGAGAAGAAAACGAACGAGGCCACTGCTGCTCAGACGAGAGCCAGCAGCGACAGCAGGGCAACGGCAGCGAGAGGCGGCAGGGACAGCAAGAAATACAGAGCAACCTGATAAACAAATAACTGAAACAACAGCAGAACATGTTAACATGGAACAAACGAAACAATCAAACAAATCATTTACATCAGCCCTGGCAGAAATCAATAAGAGACTTCAAAACCAGAGCAAGCTGTGGGCTTGCCTGGCCAGCGGCTTACCGCTCAGTGCTAACACGTGATAGACAGTCCGCATGGAAACTGCAATCACGTGAGAGAAAATAGCGTTCAGTGTTTGGTTGTTGTTCTGTAACTGTTGGAGCTTATTTGAACACGGATTTGCATTCCACAACGTTTCCCGACAGCCTCGAGACTGAAACATGCCTGCGTGTTTCGTTTACATCCGCTCTGCCAGTTGTCCAACTGAGTTAACTGGCCATGGCGAACATACAAATACCAAATACCAAGAGGAAACACACAGACCTCAAGTAAACATCAAGTCAGGAAACAAGTGACGTCAGCAAGCAGAATGGAAATAAATTTACAAATTATTCGTTGAAGTTGTAGTTTCCCAAAAGAGGTTTCTGATTTTTCCTCGCAATTCAATTCAGTACTATCGGTTAAAGGCTGTGTTTGATTATGGACATAAGCACGATTCTACAAGAATTCTACAACCTTGTCCTGGCAGTTTTCCCAGCGCCCTGTGTTAGACGCTAAGCTCGTGTTATTTAGCCGGACTGAAGCGTTTTTTTTGGCAAACTAGCCCTGTTATCAAATTGTAATTAAAATCCGAGACCCTCTTCCTTACTCGCGGAAGACGTTTTATTGTAAAATTTGGTATATACGTTACGTCTTATACGGTACATCTAAATGAAGACTGAAGAGCTTATATAAAAATTAACAGTTATTACACTTGTGTACATTGGATACACCCGTTTGAAAAAACGTTGTCGGGTGGAAAGTATAAACGATGGACAATGCGACACGATGGAACTCTGGGAAGATGACAGGGGCAAGTTTTGTTACTGGGTTTCGTTTCTTGATATTCAAAATATTATAAAAAAATATTATTTTTCCAAGAGTAAATTAAGGCATACTGTGTTATTATAATGTGCACGTATCTGAGAAGAGAGGCACGTTTTCATGCTTCCCAGAGCACCATTGGGTCGCATCGTCAATGATTCATGCTTTTTACCCGACAACGTTTTTTTAATTGGATGTATGTAAACAATGACATTTCTTTGGCGCGAAAATATGCACGGATATTTGTCCGCTGACAGGATGTGTTCCGAGAAGCAGGTTTGCAAGAGCGGAGCTTAGGGCGGACTGTGAACAGATAAGGTCCAAGGATAAATATCCGTGTATATTGTGAAAGCCAGCTAAGAATTGTATCTATTATCGTTCAAATATCTTCTCCGAAAGCCGTGCGCGCTTTAGCCTGCGTGGCAAGCGCGAAATGGAGATGGAACGGGGTTTCCGCGCACGCGTCTCGGACTTCCAAATTCTCCCTCTCTTCCTCCCCTTTTACTGCCTGGCAGGCAGGCCACGCAGGCTTTTGAAACATTTAGTGCGTAGGAAGTTGAGGTTTTAGCATTTTCCGGCAGCTTTTTATTAAAGAGTATGTTGATTTCCTCGTGCGTCACAACAACAACGTACATCAACGTTCTTCCATCTTGAAGTTCACAGCTGGAAAAATACCGTTTAGTTAACCCACCGAATATTTTCCGCGCGCGCTCATTGGACGAAACACTGTTAACCAATCAGAACGCTAAAAACGCATCAGCTGCGCGCGACTGGGAAATAAAAGCGGTTTTCAATGGACTGTCTAAAGTAATTTGAGTTGCTTTGGTTTCGCTTTACCACGCTATAGGATTAAACAAAACAAAACAAAACAAAACAAAAAAACTAAAACGCGTCTTATTCTCAGGCAATCAGAAGTAAAGCCAAACTATGAAAACTATGAAACGTTCTACAAAGCAGTATCTCAGTAAAGTTATTTAAATTTCGAATTGGCTTTGGCGGTGCAGGGTTTTTTTACCCTAGCGTGCTAGAAGCAATTCACAGGAATTTTCTTTAGAGGATAAAGCTTTCGGAGTTTCGCCCACCCTTTCTCCGTTTTACTCCACCGTTCGAGGAGATTAATGTACAGAATGTATGGCATCAGTCTGTTGAAAGAGTGGACAAAATAGATCTACACGTATTTTGTACCGGTATCGGTTTCTTATACAGGTGGCTATGCAATCATTGTTACTGTTTTAGCCTTGACCGTGCACATTCCACACAAGGTTTTGCACTGTATTGGACCAATAACTAATAGAAATGTTTCTGTTTCATTTCAAAGGGATTTACCCATTAGATGACTCTACATTCGGCACGTAAAGATAGGTCAAACTTCAAATTCATGAGTCGTTAGCTCTTACGCATTCTTTGACAATAGAGTTACTTCTCCAGCGCCTGCGATCCCCGCCGCTGTCATACTCCAAAGTGCTTCCAGTGAATGAGGAGCTACCAGGTTTTGGCCGAGATCCCGTGCTCGTGGAGGTGTCGGTTCTCTTCCGGCTTCTGCGGAAAAGATGGCATAGTTTACGAAAGGCTCGTCTGTAGCTGCGGTTAAGGCAAGTGTAGATAATCGGGTTCAGGCATGAACTCGTGTATTCCATCCATTTTATGACGTTGAGCAACGACGTAGGAACTGGAAACGACTGATCGTAGGCATAGCAGAGGATGATGGCAAAGAATGGCCCCCAGCAGAGCACAAATAAACCAATCAAAATGGCGATTGTCTTGGCCGCCTTGACGTCACGAGAATAGAAATGGCCATTGCGCAAGCGGTGCACTTGTCGCTTAGCAACGAGATATATTCTTGTGTACATGATTAACATTATGAACAGCGGTATGAAAAAGCTAGTACAAGAAACGAAAAGCATGTAACTTGATTTGGCAGGCCAGCTTGCTAATCTCAGTCCCGAGACCAATACCGCATACAGCCAAACAAACACAATCATAGAAATAGCTCGAAGAGAAGTCATGACATTAGGATAAGAAAAGGGGTCTGTGATGGCTGCATGGCGGTCGATTGATACAGCCGTAAGGTTCATGATTGAGGCGGTCCCGCACAGAATGTCCATGCAATTCCAGAATATTCTCAATTGCTCACTGAACATCCAGCGATTAGAAGTCACTTGTAATGCACACCAGAAGGGCATTGCTACGATGGCAACCAGGATGTCGGCTGCACTCAGACTGATAACAAAATAATGACAGACTGTTCTGAGATCCTTAAACAAGTAAAAACTGATGCAGACCACAGAGTTTCCAATTAACGTGCAAATTACCAACAGGCCACCCAAAAGAGCTGCCAAGATGTCTTCAACGTCCGGATGCACGGCGGGATTTGATTGGTCGTCGACTTCTGTTGACGAATTCATTTTGGTGTTTTCTTGCATCTGAGAGTTTCACCTGTAAAACAAAGAAACGATATATAAAGCAATTTACTGTGTATATTACCTGTGTGTATTACTGAATAATTCAGTACTATCAAAAACAGAGAGATAGATGTTTTAACCGTGAAGATTTTTTACAAAAATGAGGCATTTTCCAATTTAGTTTGTTTGTTTTGCTATGACTCAAGATAACAGACGTATAACCTTTGCTCTCGAGGTTATTTTGCAAGAGTACCTTAACCAAAGAAATGGTGAATTAAATGTAACTATTTTCCTAAGAGCTGAATGACAAAATATGCAGTGCAATCAGTAGTAATATATCGACACAGTTAAAATGTGATATCAAGGAAACAAAGACATGCCATGGGATTTATAACTCGGCTTATCTGGCAACGAAAGACTTACCTTTTAACAAGATCCACTAATAATGAAGGAAAATTCGCTGAACGGTAACATTTCAATCCGTTTACTTGAAAATCGAAAATGATAAATGATATATTTAGAAGAAAAAGCCTGTTTGTGGGTAATAAACGGCTTGCAAGCTTTCAAATAACCATTTATTGGAATTTGCAGCTGCTTTCGTTGGCAAGTTAATTTGTCCTTGGACACATGAAGTTAGCCCTGATTGGTGCAACGCAGCTTAAGGTGATTTTACTGTCTAATGAATTTTTAAACCCAAAGTTTAATTTTTATAAAAAAAGAATAATCATCATCAAAGACGCTCACAGAGGTTTTATAAACCTTTAATGCTGTGCTTATCAATGCCAAAAAACCGGTATCTGTGATTTCAGAGGTCAGCTTTGTTAGATGTTGAAAACCTCCAGTAAAGTAGCGCGACATGTCGTTGAAGAAAAAAAAATTCGCCCCCCCCCCCCCTAATTGAATATAACGATACAATTGATGGAACCGCAAAGAAAAATAATACCTTTCCTCGATACTTAAACAATCTTCGAAGAAACATGTCAGAAAAATTCACAGAGTTTCCAGGCAAGGTATGATTGTAAAATCTGGATTGGCTATATCCAGTAACAGCAAAAGAAAGAAATCTCCATACTTGGACACCTGCTGACCATAAAACACTCCAAATCAATATTTGTCAAGCTGAGCTGAGCTATCTACTTCTCAGGGAGCAGTTTTTTAATCACATCGTAACAAAAATATTTTGCTTTTGGCGTTTAAAAGCAAAATAGGAGAATAGAAGCCGTACCACAATTAAACAGTCCAGTAGAAAGTCTATCAACTAAACAAACAATTTTTTCCGGCCAATATGTTTTTGTGAATGAACCCGTCTATATGTATGCTAATGGCGCTTTCTTTTATTTTGATATGCATGAGCATAAAACAGAATCATTTATTTGTATCTCCAGACAGTTAAAAGCTCAATTATCCGGCTGTTGTTCATTACTGTTTATCGTCCGTCAAAATAACGCTCTTGATTTGGGAAATGAAGAGCGATGCTAAGATAAGTCCCAAAAAAGGATAATAAGTAATAATAAAATTAATTTAAAACAGGTCGGACAGAAACATAAAATTGCCAATATCGACAGTCGTGTTAAGCCTGTCGAATTTGTAAACCAAAAAGGGTTTTAGAAAAAAAACAAAGCTCACACAAACAAATCAGAACGACCAAAAACATTTCCTCAGGCGCGTTTCATTTTTTTCTTGCATTGAGGCTCCAGTGTTTTTGTAGGGGGCTGGTGGAATGTTTGAGACAACCCAGCGTTCAAAATGTGTTTGACTGTTACTATGAAACAACTTTTGTACTGTTCCTATAAAATTACACTATTTTTGATATAGATTTCTTTAATTTGTTTCTAACATTGTGGTGGTATAATCTCTGCCAACACGTCTCTTTATTAATCAGAAGTAAGTCTTGACGTTGTTCATCGCACTAAACAAGCGTTCATGGCTAGGTTACGAGTAAACCAGCCAGCGTCACTATTTTTCCATTTAGTTGAGCCCTGCCAAGTTGTTTCACTGGCATGAGTACCAGCTTCTCAGATGGATAACCAACGCTACAGTTTTTTTTTTGTGATCTCCTATTTTGCTGGCTTTCTACCAAAATAACAATTGAAGAAGGATGAGACAGATTTAGTATTTTTAACGTTCTCTACCTACACTAGACGAAAAGCAACTTGAAAGCGCGTCACTGCTTACAGGCTTAAAGGCAACTGACTGACTCGTTAAAGCTCATGTCACGCGCTGTTTTTCCGGTATCCGCTGAGTTCCACCTGAGATGATTTAGCCGTTTTTACTTACTGTTTTATAACGCAAGACTTATGCTACTAAGCCATGCTAAGACTGATTAACAGCTTATTTCATGCATGTAAGATATCGGTCGACCAATTTCTTCGATCTACCACAGATACCAATCAGGTTAGGCGACAACCATACTTTACATATCGTGCGTGTAAACAGACTAACACTGCATATTTCACAAAGACTCTGTAGGATTCCATATAACCAAAAAGACTGCACTGAAAATTTCAATTTTTTGTGCTAAGTTCCAAAATACACCGACCATCGGTTTCTTCAAAGCAAGTGAAGCTACCATCAGTGAACTTACCACTCTTTAACACGGCAGCAGCTGACCTGTGGTTTGCAAGATTCAGTATTTCCAAAGACGAACGGCTGATTAAATATCTCTGCTTTGAGAAACGGGCGTTCGAAACACATCCGAATCAGTTGCTGTTAAAACGTTATAGTAAAGCTCCTTAGTTTCTTTTGAGAGGACACAAGTGCTAATGTTTTCAGTACACACTGCACCGCGTTTTATAAAATGTGAATAACTTCAGAATGTACCAATCACAGTGAGTCTAATTAAAAGCCCATTTAAATCCTTTTTACAGAGCCATTTGTAAGTGTGTTGTTACAGGCGATTAAAACGTTTTAGCAAAAATGTCTTACAAATGTCCTCAAGAACGCTTCTTTCCATTAAAACAGCCAAATTTATCGCCTATAAACTCCTAACCCTTTAGGGCTTTAGTGCTTTACTGTGACTACACGTCGGCAACTAATGTTTGTGATTAAGGGAGACTGCAGAGGAAAACTTTACGATGTGAAGCCATCTTCTTAACTGGGATTTATTACCTCCAAGTTATGTTACTGTTACATGGTACACGTGAAATATTGTTCGTTACTTACACAGCAAGGTAAGCTGCATAGAGATTTTCGTTGCCTTCAAGCAGTGATCCCCCGAGTACGTGATGATTTAATTCGTATATTTACTGTACGCCTACTCAACTCAGCATCCCTAACACATGTAACTGATCAGTTCAGAAAGACGCGAAATTTTGCATTAACGTGCGTACTTCATCTAATGTCATGCTTAATTGCATGATTACGCAATGTAACTATGTTTAGACCGATGTATCCACGGTCTGGGGAAATGCTCAAGCCTTCTCGTCCATCTTGTCGACAGAAGGATCATATGATTAGTACCAAATTAATTTTGTACATACATTCGCAAGGTCTGAGCACATCATTTCACAGTCAGCCCCGACTTTTTTACCTTTGCATGTTGTTTACGTGAACGTGGAGAACGGAGCGAACCCTCTACAGAACCTGCTGGATCGGATAGATGTCACTAAAAGGTATTTTTATGTAATAGCATACTATCATGATGAGTTCGCAGAATTGGTTTGTACCCACGGAAGCAATATATAATTATTAATTAAATACTCAAACGTTAGTATTGAAACCAAGCTCAAGTTCTTTTGATTTGAGAAGATTCGATTTAGGAGTAAATTCAAGATTAGGCGGAAAAATTAAAACAACAACAACGAGAATTATTATTAAAAAGAAAAGTCAATGTTAGCAAATTTAGGCCATATCACGGAGCCGATTTTGAAGTGAAAAAAGAAATTATATTATTTGACCACTCAAGGAGCATACATCTTGGGCTTCATCTTTGTCTTCATACGCTGTGTTTCCGTTTAAAAACTGTTCGAAGCTATCTTTGCTCGACTTTTTACAGCTGTTGAAAATTTAAACTGCTAAAGACTTGTCATTTGTAGAGAACGATGACCTTTTCAACTTTCAGTATTCGCGAAGCTTCACGCCTGTGGCAGCGCCAGGGTAGGTGCTTTATCAATGTGTCAAGGCTACAGCCGGGAGCATTTCTTTCAATAGGATAACATTTGACTACTTACACTGAATACACTAAAAAACGTCAAAATGTAAGCAATGTCTATACCATCAAGGTAAAGAAAAAAAGTAAATCAATTCTTGTTACGAGCTGAAGTTCCCATGGTTACAGCGCAGTTTCCCTTTTCACATTTTTTAGGCATGATTAATATTTCTGCGTGGCTCTTAATTCAAACAAATAATACCCCCCCGTGGTGCTACACTGAGTTTTTTTTTTCCAGTTTCTCGCTGCAATCATTTAAATAACGCGTTGAATAAAATGGCTTCACCAGGGTTATTAAAAATACAAGTGCCTTGTTGGATAAACATTGATAAATTCGACTGTAGAACCTCGACGTGGGCGAATTACAAAAAATAAACACGTAATTGTCGCCAAAGAGCAAGCCCTTCAAAATAGAAGAATCGTAAAACAAATAACTCCAGCTATCAAAGTACTTGCTGCTCTGCTTCCATCAGTTGTGCTGACCACGTTATTCAAATTCACTACTGTACGTCGATTATCTCTAGATCTACAGCCACACATTGAGCTGTTTTTTGATAGTCTGGCCTGACAGTGAAGACCTTTTCCGACATTTTAAAACGCTCCTGCACAAGTTACTTAGGAAAGGAAGACGTATCAACAAAATAAACATTGTCTCAGATTTTATTAACTCTGGAGCAATATGGTTTATGAGCTCCATTGAACATGGGCATGCCCAACAGCTTAGTTTGGAATGAGATAAATAAGTGATGCGGCAAAACCAGATTCTTAAGATATATTATATGACGGAAAAACTAACTAGCTGATCGGTCATTAAAATAGCCGTTATTTTCGAAGATGCAAAACATTTCGGTAGATATACAACGGGCTAGCAACCTTACAAGTCAGTAAAGAGATGACGAGACGGCATTATATGACCATGTTATGGTAAATGTAAATGAAGATCACTTTTCACGACCTTTCAGAATTGGCAATAATAATTTTGTCCATAAAATGTAACACGGGAAATTTGCTTCGGTGGCTTAGGAATAAAAATCAGCAGTATGGAATGCAACATATTTCAAACACCAAATGTCGCGTGGAGTTAACACTGCTTGATTCCCGTTAGTATAATTTGATGAAAAGTAGTCAAAACACGCCCAGTTACCAAACAACTACCGAAACCAATTTTTGTTACATCAAAATCACAAAGGATTTTTCTCTTTTTTAGAAAATACGAATATACACAAATTGAAGTCTTATGCTAAGAACTTTAATTAAATGTAACAATCTGCTAAGCGTCTCATAGCAAATTTATAAATTATCAAATCATCCCCGCCAAACGATCTACTGCCCGTAATTTCGTTCACTGACAACACGCACTGCTTTTGAATTTGCTGCCTTGGATTCATTTTTAAGTTCACACTGACGCCATCATTATAATTATTAGATAACCTGTCTTTAAAAACTATTAAACACACAAAGGCTATGAAAGCGAATAAGGATATCTACCTTTCCAAATTCAATTCTTCGATCTGAATTCTCCCCCTTCCATAAACAAGATTAACAGGGACTAACTACAATCATTCTCCGATTGCTGTCACGTGAAAATCTTTTTATTTGTGATGTCCGAAACGAGTGATGTTTGATCAGATCTCTCACACAGTCCGGATGCAATTTTCTGTCTTCCTCATCTGAAATACGATTTGATTAACTTCCTGCCGGAAGGTCTACTCGAAGAATTGTCCTGTGAATAGAAATTGAAAGATCGACTTGCTTTCAAAGTGAGATTCACGTTAATTTACCTTTATTTATTTTTTATTTATTTACGAATTGCTTAATATGCAAGTACCACCAGAATGCTATTCACCGCTAGAATTGCGTTTTTATAAATCTTCCGGAAAATACCATTTGTTGATAAAAATTGCAGAGCACCCAAAGGCTTAATATCAAAATATAAACCAGACACATTAAAAGGCCAGCAGTTCATACGAACGAGTTCAACTGTTGAATTGGAAAAGTCCTCTTCTTAAAATTAAGAGTTATTCGCACTTTCCAGTAGAATTGAAATGACAAGAACAATACTTTGACTTAACAAATAACAGAAATTGCCTCAGGGGCGATGCCGACCACGGAATATGAAAACTCCGTTCGTTGTGTCTGAATTGCCAAGCTAACCAAGGAAGAAAAATCTGAGAAAAGTGAAAACCATGTAAATTGACGGACGCGTGATGGAAGTATATTGAGCCAAATTAGAAAAGAGGACAGTGTTTATCGAGCTCGTAATACACAGCTCTGCTGAATACACGGCAGCAGATGGTTCATCCTGATTATAAAGTAAACAATCTTCTGATCACAAATGTGCATGTAAGACACTAAAACACCGTCAAAAAATACACAAGAATAGTCTTGTGGCTTGGGTTCAGAGTGTACCTTACAAGCACTACTTCGTTACTTTTCACAAGGAGTGCTGTCGAGGCATATTGGTGCAAATTAAGTAACTATTTGACAGGTTGTTTGAAGGTGTCAGTCTAGCTTGATGTACTGACTATATGAACATCGCTTACCTAATGGCAACTCTGTGAAAATGAGGTACCAAAATCCTTAAATATCGCTGCAGTCCTATTAAAAAAACATAAATATCTTCAGTTCTACTGCAAAGCTTTCAATAGAAGCAGTCAACTTAACATAATACTTGCGCTCGCTGAACTGAGAAATTTTTCGCTTCAAGCAGAGTAAAAACATTAAAATCTATAAACCAAATTTGTTTTCGCACATTCACATAAGACTGCAGGCAAACGATATCCATTTTACGAACCTCCTTTGAATGATCAAGGCAAACTAGTCCATACTCCGTTCAAAGCCAGCAAAGTAGATAAAAGTTCAACCCTCTTTTGCCTGAAGACATCATAGCAAGAAATGACCAGACGGCTTGCCTCTAGCAGTAAACTGATTTGTTATATCGCCAAGTTTAATAAAAAGCGGTATACCTGTGAAAGATAACTCAGAAAGCTTCGACTACACGGTATCTTCAACTGGAGCGGCTTATTAATGCAAAATAGAAAATGAATTTCAGCTGTTTCACCTGCATCAGTAAAATTCGGAAAAATAATGTGAACATTGTTCTCAATTATGTAGTGAACAAAAGCTATAGCAATGTTTATATTCGAAATTAGTGGTCAAAACTCCTCTTTCGAAACAGTTTGAAATGAGGGCTTTAGTTACATATTCATGATTTCTAGAGCAACCTTTGGAGTCAACTTCAACTAAGATTAAATCTGATTATGTTTGCTAAGACCGTTAACAAAATATTCACATACTGTGCTTCCGTTATTCATTTATAGTGCTTATTGTCGACTTGTTTAAAAATGGATTTTAGTTAAAATGCAAATGACTTTTCATACACGATCTTTGTTTACTAAACGTTTCTCTGACATTCACAGTTTTTTTTTTCGTTAACCCATTAAATTGTTTGCAACGCACAAAATTCTGAACTGCATCAGACCTCGAAAGTGAAGGTGGCATTTGTCAGACCAACCTCAGCAATTTTTATTTTCTTAGGCAATTTAGGAGAAAACAGAACCTGATCATGACATCTTCGCTTACTAAAGAGAAACTGGTTGATCCACACCTGTAAACAGAGTATACGGAAATCGAGTACATTAAGAAAAAACCACTTTCGCTTTTCCAATGATCATGAAATAAAAAACAATAACCCTAGGAAGCCTTAGACGCTAACTACATGGCCAATTTTGCTGAATGTCAGAGACACCTCTCGGGGAAGAGTCGCCCTTTTACCAAGACAGCTTTTTGATCCACTTCACGTAAATTTATACAAACTTAGGTGAAAAAATAGGCATGGTTCATGTTTAGCATAAAAACCAGAATAAGTCATTTCTCGTTGTTGTTTTGCACATGACTGAAGTAGGATTGTAGCATGATTGATACTGACGCACAGAGCCATTGTGTTGCTCGATTAATCTTTTGTTTAGATGGAGATCTATCCTCTTTATTATTATGGTTAGCAGTTTTTGTGGCACATGCATATGCTATGAAATATAACCAACAAGATCACGTGTCCACACTGGAGGCGTGTGATTGGACGTTGCAGCTCAGTAGTTCTTCTCAAGTAGTTGGCAGAGAGTCAGAGTCAAACGGCAGAGTAGCATAGAAAACCTGCCTAACAGCAAATTTTTCTTTGTTGCAAAACAAAAGAAACTGAGTTTCAAAAGACGTCCATGGGAGGGATTCATTGTTACCAGTTGCAAGTTCGCTACTCAGTTTGCATTTTTCTTCGGTGAACGGATGGGTTTCGTCTTTGATAACTTTTAGTTATATCTTTCGCGTTTTCTTTTTCTTGTTTGCTTTTCTTGGAAGTTTCTTCTGGAGTTTTTCTTGACCGAACTCAGTTCTGGCTCCATCTGGGTGCTTCTGTTTTCTTCTGAAAACCAAGACAACAAACAGGGTTACAATGTACCCATAAAATTTTGTTTCAGACCAAACACTCACATAACATTCTTCGCATATTACTGCAAAATAAGTTTATTTTCTGAAGTTACACGGCTATCTTCAAAAGTTGGCGGTATTTGGCCAAACTTTGAACTTTATCTAAAATTCTTTCTATCGCCTGTATTTTTATCTCATGACAACACAATTGCGCGCGCTGAGAAATTCTCTCTGACGCCATGTTTTTTTCGCGGGTGCAATACTTTACGCCATCATCAAGATAAAGCTGGAAACACCTCTGAGATCTGGCTTGTACAAATTGCTTGTGGCATACTATTGACAGTCTTTAACATGAATGGACGAAGTCTTGAAGCAGTTAGTGAGCGCTACTGGTATAAAATATCTGTAAAACCTTGACAAAAACCTCGAGAAGTTGTTGTAAAAATTCTTATGTTTATCGCATGCGCCATATTTGCGTTATTTCAGCGCGCGCTTAAGTTGCACGCATGCTCAGTTTTGCTCACGAAGGAGGTCGCAAAAAAATCGCAAATCGACTTTTTGATCCCAATCTACTCGAAAACTGACTGTATAACCCACAGTAATAAATTCAGAATCAATTCATAGTAGTAAGTTTCACCTGTAGACAAAACATTAGCAAAATCTGTTAGAGAGATTTTTTGAAATTCTCAAAAAAACGACAATTTGACAATTGCTTCATTAGCAAAAATTCTGCCTTACAGATTTTCACTTTCTTTTGCATAGTTGTTTATTTATAGCCACTTTCAAAATCCTGAAAAATTGAGGTAGGGTCGTACGGCTAGTTTTTGAGAAAAAAGCCCTAAAAAAGTCTAGCTTCCAGTCCCCTCTTAGCACTCGGTCTGTTACATTTGATATTTTCTAAGCTCCTCGAATTTCTTCTCCAGGACAATGAGGGTCAGTATCATTTATTTTAACAGTTATGGCAACAATTGACCCAACAGAAAACTCCTGTTGGCTTTAAATTAAAGTTTTAAAAAGGTTGTCTTTCTCTTCTGAAAACTGTAGTAAGCCACCTTTGTAAATCGAGGTCTACTATCCGACTGTGTGGTACAGTCGATTTGTTTCTCACAAGAAGCCAGTTAGCCTGCGAATACAGCCGCCTCTCATTCACGTCCCGCAACGAAGAGCGAAATCTTCGTTGCGGGACGTGAATGAGAGGCGGCTGTATTCGCAGGCTAGAAGCCAGTGATGTCTTTAGAAAACGTGCACAAACAATAAATAGAGATCAAACCGCCGATAACAATGGGGAATGAATTGTTCAAACTTCGCTAGACTGTAGTTAACCTGATGATACACGGTCCCTTTCTTTTATATTTCAACTTGACATTTGCATTGAGGGCATCATAGGGTCAGCGAGATTATGTTTGTACAAATTTCATTAATTCTTTTTCATATATCACGATAGGATAATTATGCATTACAAATAATAATAATAATAATAATAATAATAATAATAATAATAATAATTAATATTTATACGACGCAAATTAGCGTATGAATATGATCAAATGCGCCTTACAAACTTTGTGAAAATAACTAACTGATTAAAACTAAAAATTATTTAGTCAAATAAAATAGAATAAAATTGTGTTAAAAATACAAATTAGAATAAAAGCGTAAAATTATTCATATGCTTTTCTAAAAGTTAGAGCTCTGGTGCAGCAGCAGTAAAAGCTCTGTCACCAAGAGTTTTCTTTGTTTTTGTGGACGGTAATGTTAAGAGAAGTTCAGAGTTGGAGCGAAGACTATAGACGGATTGATTCTTAAAACATGGAAAGTGTACTAATATAGTCCGGTGCTTGGCCATGTATAGCCTTAAAAGATATGATTAAAATCTTAAAATCAATTCTAAATCAAACAGGTGGCCAATGTAAAGAATATAACACAAGCGTTATATGACTAAAGCGAGGAGTGGAAAAGACGAGCCTAGCTGGTGCATTTTACACATTGTTTGCGCAGTTTATTGGTACGCGTGATGGGTACACCGTAAAACAGGCTATTAAAGAAGTCAATACGACCCATTATGAAGGCGTGCACTAGCACCGTGGTAGACTCTTTCGTAAGTAACTTTCTAATACCTCTGATATCATAGAGCTGGTAAAAGGCAGCTTTGCACGACTTGGTAATGTATGTCACTAGACTAAGGTTGGTGTCAAACCAAGTTCCAAGTTCCTTGCACAACTAACAGGGGCGACGTTGACAGCACCGACTAATAGCCTCTAAATTTTCACCTTGCGAAGCACTTGGCGCCTACCAATTATCAGAAATTCTGTTTTGTCGTCATTCAGGTTGTTGAAATGGAACTTCCGTTAGTGAGACTTAAAGGGGCTATGTCACGCTATTTTAGTATCTTTTCAAAAAGCTAAAAAGTGTCTTGGCATCAATTGAATTTCAAAAATAATGGTCTAGCTTTGTTACTAGAAACTATCTTACGGCACTGAATTTGTTTCCTGTCGACTGTTGGTACTGATGGCAAGGATGGAAATGGATTGAAACTTGAAAAAATTGGGCCAATTTTTTCAAGTTTTGGTGCTATGTTCTCAAAAATCACCAAAAAATTGTTATGGTTAGCTCTCCCTGATAAAATTCAATTGAGATCTTCCTCATAGTTTTACAGGAGCATTTCGTGTATGAGTAAAGGTACTAGGTTATGATTTTAGCACACAACTGATCTAAAATACCAAAATCCTCGTGACATAGCCCCTTTAACGCTGCAAATGTAACGGTACTAGATAACAAAGTGTCAAAAAGAAATTTCCAAAAAACTTGACTCTAATGATGACTTCCACACAGGTTGTCGAAACATCAGTCAATGTCACCAACAGTCCTTCTCAAGACTACACTGACTCACCCAGACGATCATAAGCAATATACTTATGACACCTTAACTGGGTTCAAACCATTTACTAAGAAATAAAAAAGGTAAGAAATTACGAACAACTAACACAAACGGCACCTCTTTTTAGGGGGATCAGACGAGTGAGTTGGACAGTCCCTTCTCTTATGTCCCAACTCTCCACAAATGTGACAAGCGCCTGCATCTGCAGATCTGATTAAAAAAATACCAAACTGAGTTATTTCAAATTTAATGGCACACTATCAAATGGAACTTCCGTTAGTAGGACTAAATGCAAATGAAACAGTACTAGATAACTCGAATTGCCCTAGAAAAACACATTAGGCTTAACGAAGTTCGAGTAACGGGGATTGAATACCGGTAATTGCAATAGAGAACATAGGCGCGCAGTGCGTGCAGAACCGGTGACGGGTTTTTTTAACCTTGTCATAATTTTGGCGTCGTATTAATTTCGCAAGACATTGTCTAACGCAAGACGACCCAAAACAATCCGGGTGACAAACAACGTGCCTGAGATGCCACACTTTTGAGGTGATCTTATCTTTAAACATAGCCAAGCCATGCGCGCAGAAACACAAATTTAAAGTGGTCGGTTGATAGTAATGTAGAAAAAAGGTTTGAAGCAGAATTGTAGCCTGAGAAAACAGCCGACGTTCCACGAGGTCGCCACTTGAACCCTCGCAAAACGACGTCTGAGTAACGAGCGCAGGAATTCCATACTGATGACTTGACACTAATTAGATCTTGGTAATGCTTCTGATTGGTTGAAAGAAAATTCCAACCAATCAGAAGCACAATCAAGATCTGGGTGGAGACACGTCATCAGTATGGAATTTCTGCGCTCGTTAGTCAGACGTCGTTAGGCACGCGTGGCGCGTGACGCGTGGCGACCTCGTGGAATGTCGGCTGTTTTCTCAGGCTAACAGAACTGCCGTTTAAACTCAAACTCCTGTCTTGAATAGAAGCCACCATTAACTCTTCCTTAAAGCATAGGCATTGAGGTAGCACATTTGGATGACAGAGAACAATTGAACACCTCACTTGAAAGTGAAATAAATGAACTTACGGAGTGTGATTTATTTGGTATCAGTTTTATGGGTTTCAAGATCAGCACATAGATTTTTTAGAAGAATAAATTAACTTGACAAAATTAATAGGAAAATGAATGAATGTCCTGCATTACATTCAAACACCCCACTGAGTTCATCATAAAACGCCTTTTTAGATACTGAAGTTTTGATGAATGCCCCAGGTGTTTTTTGGAGTAAATAAATTTTGAGAACACAGGTTGGGTGTCCTTGTTGTTCTAGTTTGCAAGTGTGTTTGTTGAAAGGAAGATTTGTTAACTTGAACGAAGATTCAACATCTTTACAGTGTTTCTTAAAACGCTCAACAAAGAGAAGGGACAAACACCTTCCAGAACATTTTTCATACTGTCACCGTTAATATGTCCATCAGCTGGGACTGTGGGACCTTGTACTGTCGTGCTTGCGTGTATGCAGGGCTGCAAGTTATTTTTCTTTCTTAAATGGACATATGTCCGACCAAGTCTCCATTTTGGTCGGACAAAACAGAAATGTGGTCCGACGTTTATTATTTATTATTATTATTATTATTATTATTATTATTAATTTTTTTTAAGTGGAAGTTCTTTTTGAAATAATTATTTCTTATCATTATTTACTTATTATTGGGTAAAAGAATTTGTCTGGACATGATGTCCGACCAAAGTTGGGATTTCGTCGGACGTGGGCCGATTTTAGTCGGACATTGTCCGATGACCGACAGTTGCTTGCAGCTCTGTGTATGTACTTATTGATGTATGTGCACAAGTATCTATTGTGTTTGTATGCAATTAAGCAGAAACTGTCCGATGAAAATATAACACAACTCTGCAAAGCGCATAAAATCTTCCAATTTTCTAATGCCAGGGCATTCAAAATGGCGACCGGAAGGTTTTTCTGACTTCCGGGGATCAATTGACCTCCTTATCGCCGTTAGTTCCCAGTGTTCATACATCGTGACCTATTTTAGAACAAAATATCGCGTGCGTGGCTGCACGTGGTGGAACCGTTCCATAATATTTCAGCGTGCCCGACAGTATGGGCCTAATGTAGCCGACAGTTTTATGAGGGGTATTTTTCTTTTCGGAAGTCTGAATCGTTTCGTAAATTTCTGCTCGACTTTGAGCCCAGTCAGCTATGATAGCGGAGAACTAAATATTTGTTTACATTTCTCATATCACAAAAACAGCGCATTTGGACCACAATAAATTAGGTCCTAATTGATCAATCAAGATCGAATCCAAACACTTCACAGTCTGGGCGAGGTACTTCCTTTTATAAGCTATATCAGTCTCCTGGCTATATGGGCACGTACCGCTGATAGCGTAAGGCTTTTAGATTCCCCGTGGCACACCCCATCCTAAAGCCCATAGGGTATCCCCCAGGGGCTTCACAGGCGTGAGGCAACATCATTTAGGCTCCAACAATTACATAAACCGGTGACGTCACGTTAAAAAGTAGAGGAAACTATTTATGGTTCTAGTTGGCAGGAAATTCGAGTTTGTTTAGTGTTTCTAGAACTCTCTGTGCAGTAAATCTCTTACGGCTGAATTGAACTTCATGCAGCGCTCTGCAGAGGCTTGTGCGAGGAACAGAAAAATTCCTGAATGGCTCTCCACTCGGATTAAAAACAGTGAATACTCTCCGTTGATCTTTCCCGAGCAGAAGTGGCTCATCTTATGATATGAATGAGAAGACTGATTTGAGGAGACATACCTCTTACAATTGTGCCCATCGGGCTCGCAGCGATCACAAGTTGTACAGTGTTGAAGGCCTGTTGACAGCAAAGGATAGACAGTTTTTTTTATGAAATATAATGCAGTAATGATTGAACTGCATGGGCAGAAACCCATATTTAAAGCTGCCTTCAAAAATTGACATCTCTGTACAGTAAATCAAGATCAATCACAGCTCATTACAGTGTGTATATGTCTGTTGTCCAGCTACTTGAAACATCTGATCCGTAGTCACAGGAACCTTTTCCAAGCCAATTCTTAAATACTGTACATTTAAAAAAGCTATTCAACGATATTAAACACTTCGAGGAAGAGATTTCCAACGGCTACCTCTATGGAAACTGAGCAAGAAAACAGGAAATGAAAATTGCCACAGTATGTAAAACCAACCTTGTGTCATTTTTAACTAATACTGTGCAAATAGTGGAACAGTTGTTGTAGGTATTGGACTTGCTGAGTTTACCTGGCTTAACGCACATGCCGCACATGTCACAGTGAACATACTGCCTTCCATCCTATAAAACATAAAACTGTAGTTGGCTTCTAGCACTTTTATATCTTCCAATTTTTTAATGCAACTTCTTTGACACCTTTTCTTTGCTGTCTTTAGTTTGGCGAACCTAATAATGTGACACTTGCTCTTTCTACAAGGCATCCTATTTAGGCCATGGAAATATCACACAGCTCAACACATTGCAACTGTGCTGTCTGAATTCTACTGATTTTAATTAATCCTTTGACTAACGGTTTTTGGTATACTCAAGACAGTTCTTAAACTTGAATTATCTTCGATGGAAAACAGGCGTGTTACAGCAAACAATCCATACACTTAAAACAGGTCTTGTGATAAATACATAACAAAGGACAGTGAATACAAATACTGCAGTGAAACAATAATCTCCCATAGTTGTAAGTGACTTTTCAGGGTGACGTTTTCCGGTGGATAACTGGACGTCTTGAAGTGAAATAAACCTAAACCAGGCAATATTGCTTTAACAAGGTTTAGTTGGTGCAACAGGAATAAAGATTTACACTGAAGAATAATTTCAAAAAAATCACTAAGGATATGCTCTTGCCCAAGCCCTTTTTTATTTGCATTCTTTTGTATTATTATTGCCTTGATGTTTGAAGGCTGGATGTTAAATTATTTTTGTCCTTGTTAAATTTGACATAATAAAAGAAATTAATAGGCTTCTTGAGGGAAAATTGAAGTGTTTGATTTGACTTGATTTACTTAATTACCTTTGACATGCAGCCATTACATTTGTTACAGTGGGTATTTTCAGGCGCTACATATCTGTTACAGGTCTTACAAAACCTGAAAATAGAATTAAAGTTAGGAAAAAGTATGCAAAGGATCATTGAAGACCTGAAAAAATCTCCACACAGGAGCCAAGAAAGAACTAAACACTATCACAGTAAACTGATTCAATACCAAAACAAAAATGGCACTTTATTAATTAATTAATTAATTAATTAATTAATTAATTAATTAACTAACATGTCCAGCAGGCAGCGATCTTTATGTTACCAGATGGCTGACGGGGCACTATGTGTAATATTTTGCATGCTTGTTCACAGCTTTTCCCTCCTCAGATCTGGCACTGTAATTTCCAGTGGCAATTAATGATTGACCTACATGTAGCTATAGAGAGGTATCATGTACAGTAAGAACCTGATCAAGCAGCTCATAGGAGGCAACCACTCAAATTGGATTGTAAATCAATTTCAAGAGACCTGTTAAAGGGGAATGTTGAGCACTCTCCAGTAAATGCTGCATACCTGTAGCCTTCAGCAGAAGGTAAAACTACATCAGCAGGATTGACGTTGGTAAAAATTCTCACAGGTGAACCCCGCTTGGAGCCCTTCATGTGTTTGCTTTTAAAATGAGGATGATTGTCATAGTCAACCTGAAGTCAAGAATATGAGATATAAGAGGTCATGTTGCTGCAGCCAATAAACTCAAATCTCATGACAAAATTTTTCTGCTTATTGGTTCTCAACAGCAAGAGTGAGAGAGTACGGTTATAAAATAGTGATTACCGTATTTTTTTCAGTTATAACACATGCTGTTTTTTCTTGAAAGTCAGTATTTATGTATACACAAATCTCTTAGTGTGCATATTGGCCAGAGCCTACATGTAAATGTGGAGTATAATATTCAAAAGCTTTTGAAGTAGATTGTTTCCAGCACAATTCCCATTAATACGAGGTGGCTCATCTGGATTTTTCCGAGGCATACCATCCCAACTTTGAACGGCTAATACTTTACTGTCTGAGCTCGGTGGGGCAAGCTGCTTCAAATATTTACTAGAGAATGAATGAGCTTGTCAAAAAAGTAGGTTTGATTGACATCAGTGTTACCATAGCAACGAAACGATGATGTCATGATTTTTGTATATCAGCAATTCTCTCCACATCTAGACCTAAACTTCTAAAACGACCTATTGTCTCTTATAGTCTAGGTGTAGATCGTCAAGACTGACATGTCTAACATGTATTGAACTATCCCTGTAAATGTCACACGCATTGAATGGAAGCCTTATGTTAAGTGCCATTCTACTAAAACCAGAATTTTCACGATACCTCTGGCACCAGCGAAGAGTAGCAAGCAGGCATGGCAAACTTGTTGATCTCAAAGCACACAAATATGTAGAATACAGACAAAAGAGAAACTCCTGAAATAAACCGGCTGTCAACAAATGATGCAGCAATGAAAATTTTGGAGATGAGTGCAAAAGTCTCCTATACTTTTATTTGAATTTCGCACCCTTAAAATGAGTCAATGCACGTGACATTTGCAGGGATAGTTCAATACATGATAGACTTGAGATCACAAGATTTAAAAGCGAATTCATCGACTAGTTTTTGAATAAAAGCGTCCGTAACGAAGACGTTGCTTCTCTGTGTAAAATGAGCATATTTGAGACATTCCTTCTGATTACATCATTTGAAATCTAGTGAAGCAAACCACATAAAACCTTCAGGAAAAGTAGCTGTATGCTACAGCTATGACATATGGTAAAAACATTGTTTCAATCTGTCAGGATAACACTGGTACCGATGAAACAATAGAAAATAACGTAAATCTCTAATTTTTACTGGAAAATATTCAACCCGATTTTTTTCGAAAATGCTCTCATAGAATTTTTTCAAACTTTGCGGTCTTGAAGATCTACACCTAGACTATAAGAGACAATAGGTCATTTTAGAAGTTTAGGTCTAGATGTCGAGAAAATTGCTGATATACAAAATCATGACATCATCGTTTCGTTGCTATGGTAACACTGATGTCAATCAAACCTATTTTTTTGACAAGCTCATTCATTCTCTAATAAAAGTGTGAAGCAGCCTGCCCCACCAAGCTCAGACAGTAAAGTACTTGCCGCTCAAAGTTGGGATCATGTGCCCCGGAAAAATCCAGATGAGCCACCTTAACAGGTACAGGTACAGCTGCAATTTTTTCCTCATTTTGATGGCAAGGGCACTGTGTTCAAGGGGTGGTTCTGAGAATTGCACCCAGCTTCCCCTCTTACAAATGATCAACAAGAAAATTCTGACTCAAAAGCCCACTACTGAGATAACTGAGAGAAAACAACACTAAAAGCCTCTTTAGAGTTGCATAAGCCTAGACCTACTATTAACTGAAGAAAAAAGGATTTGATCAGAAAAGATTTTGCGAAGTTAGCCAAAGTGATGTAAAAAGAAGACAAAATGCTCACAGAGAGTGGTAAGACACCCATATTACAAAATAGTGTGTTTTGCAAATAATTTGGAAATGTACCCTGTAAGTACACAGTAATCGTGTGACTATTAAAGTGGGTAGTTATTTAAACTATAAGCAATACAATATACCTTATGAAATGATGATGACAATCGCAGTTAATGATGGGCATCATCATTTCATTTTCATCCACACTGGTAAATATGAGACATACATTTGCCCTCATTCACAACATACCTTGTAATCAAGCATGGTTAAAGAAGGAAAGACAGCTTTCATGTGTGACTCCATGAAATATGGGAATATCCACATTGTTGGCAACTCCTTGTCTTTTTCTTTTAAAAGAAAAATGTTACAATCATGATTTAAATAAAGATAGTATAGACTTTCACAAAGTGTTCAGTCATACACAAAAACTAATGATGACACAAAGAAATTGTCTGGTTCACTTAGGAATGTTTCCAAAAATTTCACAGGTTCCAGTGTTCTCCTTATCAGGCAGTGACCGGTAAAATTTACCGCTTGAAGCAAGGCTTATTACCGGTTAGAATTACATGTCAGGCATACTGCGTTCCAAGTAAGTCTTGTCTTAGTGACTGTTATCACTTCCTTCATATGTGTGTGTACGGTATTAGTCTTATATTCTCAATGTTTCTCCGTTTGTAAGGTAAAAGTCTTGTCTTCTCGATGTTTCTCTGTAAGGTACCACTTTAGTCTTCTTGAATTTTCTCCGTGCTAACTGTAACAGTAGTCTTCTCCTAGGTGACAGTTGAGGAAATTACTGCATTAACAGCAGTTTTCTTGTCACTGATAAAAACTAGGCTGCAAATTATTAGGATGGCCTTTGAAGGGCCAGTCCTATAGTTGAGCATTTTTAAGGGTTTTCTTGTAAACCTAGTGTCATGGGCAACATTCCAGGTCTCATGTGCTCAATTGCACTCCGTAATAGAAAAGGACTTTCAGGAGAGCTGCTTTACCGGTCTGAAAAACTGTCATACCTGCAGCTCTGAAAACAAGGGAGAACACTGAGGTTCTATTGTGGCAGGGAGAAAAATACACTACAAGCACTGCACACTATACACATGTAGGCTTTGGCGCCACTTTTTTGCATACCAGTTCTGATAAAGGAAAGGTTGAAGTACACTGTACATGTATTTTGCAGTGACAATAAATAAAGCTCAAAACAATCAACTGTGGTTGAATAGCTCAAGTTGTTTCTTACTTTAGGGAATACCAAACATTCAGTTTTCCATTTGATCCAATAGATCTTACCATCAGAATGAGCCTTACTCCAGACATCCCATATTGTCTTCACAGAGGCAGCAAGAACTTCAGCCAAACCCCCAAATGGAGGGTCCATCACTAACAATAACCCCTCACTCCTGACAAATGATTGAAATGCCTTTTCACTTCTGTGGCTTCCAAAGAAGAAATGATTGAACATGTTGTACCAGCAGAACTTGGAAGATGGAAAAAATTGACCCTGTATTGACAAAACAGAACTATAGGATCAGTAAATTGTCACTGAACTTACACGTACTTTCTCTAGCATTTTGATTGGTAGGGAAAACATGCTACAGACTGCAAATAACTGCCTACAGATAATGGTCTGCTCATGTGCATTACAGTGCAGAGTTATTCTGCTGCTGTTCTGCTCCTCTGCAGTGTTGTCCTTTATCCTTCTTGTGAATCCCAATAGCAAAAAGTTTTCTTGAGTCAACAGAGACCAATTTAGCCAGTCTTCTTAAACATAAAAAGAGCACTAACCCAAGGATGGAATCAAGTGGTTATGATCTTAGTATATATTCAGCAATAAAGAAAAGGAACGGGTAAGTGGAAGATCCACTTATAGCATCAAGGGTGCAGGCAAGCATAATATTAAATCTACTTAGAGGAGTCAACCGATTGAATTTGAAGAGCTATAATTAAGGTATCAGCCACCCTTTGGGAATGTTTGCGCAAGGATCGCTCTCGTTTTTGTTGGTTTTGTGAAAAACCTTATAAACTATACATTTTTGGCAGCTTAATAATTCCAGAAAATGACTTTATATTCAAAAAGAGGCAGAAGTTTAACATGTTCGGAAAATGGGAAGGTTTTTTCACACGTACATGTCTTTACAGATTAGGTTCCACTCCCTCCAGAAACAAAGAGAATAAAACAATTAACACTGCATTCTCTTCTTGACACCTATGGCTAAAAACCTTGTCTCAGATTTTTGACCAGGTACGTTTGTTCTTCTTTTATTAGCAGATGAAGTTAGAGAAGACAAATAAATTAGCACTTCGCACGGAAAAAAGGCCTAGCTTTAAAACAAAAAGAGGGATTAAAATTCGCAGACCAATTTTGTAGAAAAACTATCTGGCAACAATCTGGCCAAATTTCAGCAAAATTGGTCGCGCGGCAGTTGACTTGTAGTTTAAAACGTACATATAACTTGCCAAAATTTGACTTTCAAGAAAAAAAGGAAAATGTATTTTTTGCGGTGTATTGCCAGTAGTGAGATTAATGCACCAAAATGTCCTGTGAGTTCTACTTTGATCGATACCAGAGAGGGATCAGCTTTCTCAAACAATAGAACTTTGACAGGTAACATGTTACAGGAGTAATCTTTTGTGGCGAGTGGCAGAAAATAATTTATTACCTTTCAACTCACCGCTCTTGGATGTGAGGAAACAGTCGTCATTTTCGTTTTATTTACAAAATGTTTTCCTTATTTCAATTCGTATTTCATGTGACAATGAAAATGTGTTATGAATATTTCCTGAAATGCTGACCAGATTGATAAAGATGCCAAAAATCGCGGCAAAATCTGGAGAATTCATCGACACAACCACTTCTCCTGTCGATAAAATGAACCTTGATCGCTCTCCTCCAATTCACTGCCCATTCTTTGTCAAGGGCTCTTGGTTTCCTTCATTCTTGGTTTGGAAGTCAAAAACACACATAACCGTTTTCTTAATAATGCACTTAGGTGAAAGAAAACTCTCTTTACTTCGTCCAAAAAACTTCTATAAGCTATTTCGTAAGAAGCGCTTTCGATTTCATGTGATCAAATTAATCAGGTGTGATAGCACTTGTCAGCGATCAATTACCATAATTAACAAGGAAAAATCTTTTACTCCTAATGACTCTCCATTGAGCCATTATTCTCTTCTAATTTTTTGTTTGAAAGAAGCTCTCGAAGAGATTTATCTGAACATGTCAAGATTGAAGAAATCATTTATGAAAAAATGACACTTTTTTCCGTGGCTGATACCTTAAGGTAGCTCGCTTTTGTTTGTTAACTCATGGGTTGGATGATATAATAATATTGTTGAACTTAGTTTTCACAACTCATGGCTTTGCTGATAAAATAATATTGTTAAACTTGGTTTTCACAAAAAATTGTGAATTGATAGTGTCGTGCAGGATCAGTTATTTGCTTCTGCCTTTGGCCAAATAATCCATCTGCCACATGGTATTTTGCTTAACCTTGTGCAGTAACTGCCTATTAGGGACCTTAAGCAACTATTATACCTTAAGAATCTATTATAAAGAGACAAAATAAATTAAACACAGCAAAACTTTCTGATGACTTACATATCGGAAGTCAATATCCAGAAGAAGGCTATCAAGAGTGCCACCTGATGTCTGACTACATTGAATTTCTTCATGAAGTCTGTCATTGAAAACATTAAGAATGATATGCAATGATGTGTTTTACAAAAACAATTTACAAAAAAAAACAATGATATTGTTATACAATTATATCGTTATACAGTATCCAAGTCAAGACAGTTATGGATGTATAGTACTAGTTTGTATGTTTTTAAGTCAGGATTATCATATCCAGCATAGTAAAACTGATTCCAGGTTAGATCAACTCAGCTAGAGAAGAATTCTACATCTACAGGCTCTACAAACTTGATTATCAACTCTGCAATGCTGTCATGAGACTGAATAACTATGAGGAGGAAACATTGTCTTGGTAAGAAACAAACAGCAAATTAAAATGTCTAAAACAAGCAGCAAATTTGGTGAAGTAGACTGATGGCCTTTGGTGGCTATTATCTCTCATGTGTCTTCGAGTGCACAGGAGATAAATCATCCACTGATTAAGGCAATCATGGGTGCTTTGCAAGTTGTGAGAACATTGTAAATGGATTTCATTCAAGAGAATTATGCATACATGTAGGTTTTAGTTGGTTCCCCTCAGCCAAAACGCTTATGAATTGAATATAAAATAAAATGAATAGCAACATTCCTTATCAGCTAATTTCACTTTGACAACAGATTAGTAAATGAACGTCACTGTTTTGTTTACCATACAGGCAAAAACTCATGTACTAACCCAGATTGATGTAAAAATAGAGAATTTCATCCAGTGGAAAAGCCACTGTATGCATATTTATTATACACTAGTTTTGTGCATTACTTGGATTGACAGAGTTTTCTGCACTGAACAACTGAAGCCTAGATTAATACTTTCCCTGCCTTGTTTGAATCTTGTAACTTATGTAAACATGTATATATGCCTTTGACTCCCTGTGGGAGAAGCTCTAAAAAATAGCTAACTTAGATTTTACACACCTTGGAGTTCCTACACATAACACATTCTTGAAACCCAAATCTTTAATAATGTTAACTAGAAACTGGGTGGCCTTCTTTGAAAAGAAGTATTGCTGCAAGAAAATAAAAAAAGAAAAATACATCATTAACGAAATACATCTATATTTGACCTGCAAAACTCACGCTCATATTACTGTACAGTACTTACTGCTTGTGTTTTTTCATTTTCTCTTGGTCTCAGAATTAATGTTGGTTTAGACACATCTCCAGCTTGTTGATAATCATGAATTTGGTGTTTTTCCTTATCTTTAGGCAAAAATAACAGGCTACAAGAATGACAAAACAAGCATCTTTGTCTCTGTAAATGATCCAATGAATCAATTATACTCTTATATGTAGTGCAAGCTTGTCTGTATGGTTCTCTTGATGCTTCCACAATTTCTTTGTGAGCATTGTGTCTGGCCTCTGAAACTTGTTCTCCTTCCCACTGAAAAAATGAACAGTCTTTTCTGTCTCTAGCTGCTGAGCAAGCATAGAATCTGCGAGGTGATCGACCATCTTGGTAAAATCTTTCAAACAGAAGCATTGGTCCTACAAAATTAAAATGTATTGAATTTAACTGCAACAATAAGTGGCCATTGACATGTTCACAAGTTTCCTGTACTTAATGACTTCTATAAAGTGTTGAAAATTTAAATACTACTTGTCATTAAGGTGCAGAAGCAAACACAGGAAGTCCACCTAAATTTCTCATAGATGTCAAACAAAGAAAATTTTGGCCCCTAACAAGCTGCATTGCATTATGAACAAAGATGAAGATTCTGGCACTTAAACCAACATGCATTTTAGACTTTAAACAGTGCAACAAACATCCCCAAACCATGCCATAATCTTGGCTTCTGTGTTATTATGAGAACAATTCCGTTGACACCTAAATAAAGTGATTTATTTCATTTTATTTTAGTTTAGCTACTTTTTACTTTTAGTTTTACTAACATGATTGGCTCAAGAGAAACACAGCATTCTTGTGGCTCAAGACACAGATGAAAAACACACTCACCATTATTGTTGGAAATCAGGAGGTCAAGCCAGGGCAATGAAGGGTGATGAAGAGCAGTATTTTGTGAGCCATTAATTGCCACAATTTTTGAGGGTGCGAAATGTGACATTAATAGTTTTCCTTGAGAAAAGTTATTTTCCATGATGCGCCGATCAATTTGAAAGTTCAACATCCCCCCCCCCCCCCGGGGCAACCCTCCAGGCATTTGAACTTTTGAAGATTGGCTTGTTCAAATTCCCTCCCCTCAGGGCAAAAAAGCTGTTCAAATGCCCCACCAATTAATACTAAAATACCTCTCCTCAAAGACAAATTTCGTCTTCAATCAAACACTTTACACACTTTTCAGAGAGATATGCAGTAATGACACCTTCAAACATCTTTTAAAGACCCTTTTGAAAGAGTTATTCACTAACAAAGGGGAAATTCTGTCTTGTAAATCCGTCAATCCCTGCAAAAACCAAAAAAACTCACGGACATATTACGTCAGAACAAGAGATACATCCGGTTAAAATTCCCCACCCTTCAAATGCAACGTTCAAATTCCCCCCTCCCCGGGCATGATGCACAGTCAAATGCCCGGGGTATGCCCGGGGGGGGGGGGGGATGTTGAAGTTTCGAATTGATCGGCGCATAACAACTATCCGTGAAATAACTGTCATGGAATGTGATATTTTTTGTAGCCACCAAGAAGTACACGAAATGGACTCTTCATGAAGTCACTGTTATATTTTCCGTGAACTATTGATAGGAAGTACGCTCTACGCAAAAGGCTCTGTGAGCATATTGGCTACAACAGTGTTCTCCTTATCAGGCGGTAACCGGTAAAATTTACCGCTTGTAGCACTGCTTGTTACCGGTTAGCCGGAACAACAATTAGGAACATCCAACAGTTTGGGATCGTGAAAGATTTGTTATCGGATTGAATTATGAAAAGATTTATGTCAGTCGTACTACGTACTACGTCACTTTTCTAATTGCCCATGCGTTTGTACCATATTAGACGAAGCCTTATTATCTCGATATTTCTAAGTTCGTTAGATAATGGTCTCATCTTCTCTACGTTTCTCCACACGTTTCTACCTTAGTATGGTGTTAGTTGTATCTTTTTAACATTTCTCCGTACGCTAGTACATTCCTAGGGTATAAGTCTTCTCGACATTTTCCGTGCGATAGTATGTACATCAGTGTTGTAAGGTCTTATCTTCTCGACTGTCGACAATTCTCTGTACTTTAGAATATTCAAGAAATATTGTAATCTTCTCGACGTTTGTCCGTGTGCTAGTGTATTCGTAATTAAAATGTTGTTAGTTGTATCTCCTTAACATTTCTCCATACGTTAGCATTGTCGTAAGATATTAGTGTTATCTTCATGACGTCTATATCCGTACGCTGGTTTGTTCGTAAGGTCCTCTTAGTAAGGTTTGTTCGTAAGGTCCTCGACGTTCTCCGTTTACGCCTTTGTAAGGAGTACAATGTATGCCTTAATCTTTTAGGCGTTTCTCCGTACGTTTTTTAGGTTGCTGTAAGCTTTTTCTTCTCGACATTATCTGTACGTTAATACGTTCCTTGTAACAGGAATCGCAAACGTCAACCGTTTTGAAGGGTTTTCGAGACGTGTGTGAGCCTAACTTGTCATGCTGGCAATGTTACGGGTCTCATGACAACAATTCCACTCCAGGGTAGAAAAGGATTTTCAACAGAGCTGCTTTACCGGTCTAAAAAACTGACTTACCTGTTACCCTGAAAACTAGGGAGAACACTGCTACAAATTACATGTATCAATGGGATACACATATAGCTTGGCGTTTTGAAGAGGCTCTGCATGAACATGTTCATGCACAGGTAGCCAAAGCTTTATTTATGACCGTAAATTCAATAAAATTTTATGAAATAAACAGTGTTTCTTTGTTGATATCTTACTTTTTTGCTGTTTGGGCCAATGGTTCGCTCGCTGAGCGAGAATAAGCGTCTTTCTAATTTTTGCTCCCAATTAGTATTATAATATTATACAAGGTTGCACACCAATCTGCCATTTCACCCGCACAAAAGCATACCTCGCTTAACTAAATGATCTATATTTCTTGAAATGCGCCTATTCCACTCAATTTCCTCACACCAGAATAAATCCATAGTGAAGAAACAATTATACTCCAAAAAAGTTCCATCTTCCCAACGTCTGTCACTATAAAACGGCAATATTTCAAGCTTCTGGCACAAGAAATCAAATGTCAGTATTCGTCTGCCGACCTCTGTGCACAAATATATACAAATATGCTAATCTAATCTAGCCGTTCTCTTCTTATTGGTCAATTCACACAATGGTGCGGACATGAAAAAATCTGCTGAGCTGGAGTGCGACATTTCATGCGTGAAGCGTGGCTATTTGCGCTGGCTTACCGTCCACACCTCCCAGACACAGTAGATTTGATTTCTTGTTCCAGAAGCTCGAAATATTGCCGTTTTATGGTGACAAACGTTGGGAAAGATGGAACTTTTTTGGAGTATAATTGTTTCTTCACTATGGATTTATTCTGGTGTGAGGAAATTGTGAGTGGAATAGGCGCATTTCAAGAAATATAGATCATTAAGTGAAGCGAGGTATACTTTTGTGCGGGTGAAATGGCAGATTGGTGTGCAACCTTGCAAAATATTATAATACTAATTGGGAGCAAAAATTAGAAAGAGGCTTATTCTCGCTCGGAGAGCGAACCATTGGCCAAAACAGCAAAAAAGTAAGATGTCAACAAAGAAACACTGTTTAGTTCATAAAATTTTATTGATTTCCAGTCATAAATAAAGCTTTGGCTACCAGTGTGTTTCATGACCCGGGATCTACTTACCATGTGGACATTGAGGGGATGCCGCCAGATTCTCTTTTGACAAACACACGTCTACGCCAAGTCTCTCTTTAGCTGCGTGTGGAGGCTTCATTTCAAAAGGAAAGATAACAGCCACTTAACACATCCGTTGCAGAGAAAGACAGCCAAACACAGCTAGCCAGGCTTCCGGGGCTTTTAACTTGAAAGAGCTGAACCGATTTTCCACCAGGCGCCCTAGGGCTATGACCAGCGGTGAGAAAGGTATACTTGATGTATCATGTCATAAAACGTCACAGAGTGAGCACAGTGGCATAGCCCGGTGGATAATAGCATGATAGAATGAAATATGAATAAAAATACTTGTCTGCAAATTAAGGTTTTATGGGTACAGCTGCATTGTACTTATTATTGGAACGAATAATAAGTGTGATATTGTTATGTATGATATCGTGTCAATAGACTGCGAGTAGTCTCTAATTTTGGCGATCGCTTGTGGGGCGGGCGAAATACACGCGCGCGCGCGAAATTTCGAGGAGAGGCGACGCGAGGGGAGCGCCGAAAATTAGATTTTCGGCGCTCCCCTCGCGTCGTCCTATCGTGTCAATAACTCGAACAAATGGGAAATGGGTTTCTATCGTATCATATCACAATACACCTGCAATGCATCAGTGTACGTTTGACCAACAGGAGAACGAACTAACTTCAATCTGCTCTTTTCAATCAACCTCTTTATCTTTAGGAGTCCGGAGTCCAAGCAGTATACTATAGATCTTGTGCTCAGATCTCTCATTCACCCATGGACTCATTTCAGTACAAACAAGAGGAAAACTGGTGTCGAGATTACCTAAATGCCACAGATGCTTGTTTGTCTGCTTGTTTCAGTTTGTATTACATTTATCGATACATGTAAGCTTTAAAAAAAAATTTAAGGGACTTTGGATTATATGCATGGAAGGAACGCATAGAAAGAAATTATCATTGGAAAGGATTGTATGAAAAGAGATGATGAAAGTGATGGTATATGCAAACAAGTTGATAGATAAGAAAGCTGACCTTCTGTGTACCTCGAGCGTGGGGCAAAAAAACATCTGAGTGCCCTTACGGGAACCCAACCCGTGACCTCCCGTACACCGATTGGGTGCACTAACCACTGAGCTAATGCCGGGAGACTCGTGGCGGGCTAAGGGTAGGTCATATTTATTAGGTTCATTATAACATGCGTCTAAGCCGTAGCATGCAGCAGCAGTATGAACCTATTAAATATGACCTAGATCGTCACGAGTCTCCCAGTAGCTCAGTGGTTAGACGATCCTTTTTGTTCCACGCTCTTGTCACACAGAGTATAACATCTTTCGTTATGTATTCACGGAATATAAAATTTACCATCTTTCGTTATTTGTCAAGTTAATAAAGTGGAAAAACTAATAAAGGCTCTCGGCTATTCGGAAGTCGAAGACCCTCTGCAACTGAGCCATAGGATTGCTATAGGAGACTTGAGCGTTTTTAATGTGACAAGCACCCTGCACACTGCAAGGAAGTGTAGAGTAATGGATTTGGTTTGTTTTAATGCAATACAAAAACTCCCATTTTTGGGTTGCCCCCGAGGAGAGGTTACTTGCATGAAAAACTGCTCCGAACGCATAGTGCAGATTTGTTTCTAAATAACGGGCTAAAACAGTTGTTGGCGGAAGTTACAAGTTGAATGCTGGCTGCAGGATAACAAGTGATGCAAGTGACGACATGTAGCATATTCGTGGCGGCTAACGCTTCCTATTTTAATTTGTTATCAGTTTTTTCGGCAAAACGGCTTTGAATACTGAATTACCACTTGCAAAGAAAAAATTGCTGCGGTGATTATTTTTTAGATGTGCTTTTAAAAGAGGGAATATTGAAACGAGAAGACTATTCGAGGGAAAGTTTTATATTGTTTAGCCGACAGGGGCTCATGGGTCTGTTGAGGGGTGAAAAGTTATCTCAAGATCATTCGAGGGAATGCATGATACGTCAAATCGGTCCGTTAACGTGTCAGAAACAAGAAACACTCAATTCAACTTGATTTTTATTATTTTGTAACCTTAGCTTATTGCTACAGTGTAAATTTGATTACTGACTAACAATCTGCCTTTTTTAAATGTGAAATGAAAAGACTTTCTTTAGTATCTATATATCGAATTATTTTTAAAAAACAAAGTAAAGTTAAGGAAATTATTGTTGTTTAACTTATCACCAAATTCCCAGCAGATGATTCGCCGTTAATAGATCATTCCCGAGTTGCCTTCAGCATCTCTTTGTGGGGAGGCAAAACGCACATCAGTTTTTCGTGTTTTCATTCAAATCGCAAAAATGTCACTATTTTTTTATGAAAGGTTTTTACCAGGCCTCGCTAATGGTAACTTGAAAATGCTCTCTTCTAAAAGTGTACCCATTTTAACTATAGCCAGCTACATTCTGTGCAAATTAGTTTACCACGTAGAAAAAGAAGATAAGATAAAGAGATTTTAGCAATTTCGTAGACAAAAACTTTCTTTCTGATAATTTTTTCTTTCGTCTCTCTGCAATATTGTTAATCCAAACACAGCTCGGGCAAGTCTAAGAAGCAATCTAAAACTTGTTTTTCGCAAAGATCAAAGTCTTCAACATGAAATCGCGCATCTTTCCACTTTTTAAAAGAGAATGTTTCGCTGGCACCAGACTCATGTTCAAATTCAAAGCCAAAGCAGGAGGCTTTGATACAAGGCATCTCTTTTGACTGATATCTCAGCATTACACCCCACTCAGCATCACAAACCTGACAGTGTATTGGCCCTAAGGAAAAAAAATCAGTTAGCCGCATCTACCATTACTAAACGTGAACTAATCTTCACCTAGCCTGTGAAAACGGTGAAGTACTGAGTGATAATGTGTTTATAGGAACCTAATAAGTAATAAGGCAATTTTTAGAACCATCCCGTCTGACCACCAAAAAGGGAAGACGCTCGAGATCTTTAATACAACGTAGAAGGATGTGTTTGGTCTCTGAAGCAAATTAGCCAGTTCAGTTCACTGAACTGTCGCTCTGAGCCTTCAAGGATGTTTTAGACGAAAAAAACGAATGGCTTAAATTTGGGGATAAGGTTAAAGAACCTCTTATGATGATGAGGTCGGTTAACGTTTTATTTGCAGTCGCTACAGACATGGAGCATATAGTTCTAACATCGATTTCATTGTTAGCCTCTAAAATCCGATCGAAGACTTTTGCTGTAATCCAGCCTTTCACAATTCACAGATTGTGTTGGAGGTTTTCATTCAAACAGCTGGCCACAAAAGTTTACAAACCTGTCAATTCAACTCCATTAATCACCCTTGAACACTTGCTTTTCTTGAAGTAAAACTTGGACCAGACATCTCTACCGGTGACCACGTGATGAGCCTCTTTTATACACCTGATGCTGTCTCCACTGCACACAAACACCTGGCACTTCCGGCAAAACAGTTTCACTTTGTCTTGCTGTTGCTTATCTTTTTCCGATTTCCTGGATCTTTTCTTCCTTTGGCGATGCTGAACTGCTCGCGTCTGAAGGTCTAAAATCTTAATTACAGCAAGAATGATTAGCTCTAAAGAGCTCTAAAGAAAAACAGTGAAATGCCCGCAACACTGACAAGTTCATTACATGGTTGGTTACTAAGCCCTTCGAGAAAGACTGCTAGGCAATATGACATCCCGCTTATGGCAACGAGCTGACAAGGTAACGTTTGTGCTCTCAAGTGCGCAAGCGATGTCTTATTAGGTTGGTGAGAACTAGAAACCCTCAAGCACGTTACACGATGGCTTATGGCAGGTCAACGAGGCTGCCATTAATTTTTGTTAAAACTTAATAGCAGCTGACTTTCAAGTCTTGCCTTGATCTTCACACCCGTAACAAACTTGTTGCTTTTTGAGAAAATTGTACCAAAAAGAGGTCAAGTCTACCTGTAACCGCGATACCATCAAGCATATTCAGCCGTAACAGGTTACGGTCACGGCCCTTAATGAAAGCCCTGGGTTAAGCTATGCAGGTTAACGCGTTGTTATGTAATCCAAATTAATGTTAAAAGATTTGGTACATGGATCTCTATTATGTAACAAAACTGAGATCGACCGCGGTAATGCTACAAGAAACCAGATTGGTTATTTAATAAATAGTTTGAAAACAACTTAAGTAAAGATGAGCCAAAACCTTATCAAAAAGTTCACAACTTGAAACGTATAATACCAAGTAATTACTGGCTAGATCCCAAACACCATTTAACACTCTGTTAATGTTTCAGTTGTTAAGTTCAGTTATACCTTGGCCTTGTATTCCTGCTCTGCCATAGCCTTGACCTCTTTAATAGCATCCTGCATCATTTCTTCCCTGATCACATTCAGATTCTCCTTCTCAATAACACCAGTTTCCTTTCCAGCCACCACTTCATACTTACCCTCCTTGTCGCGCACGCGCCCACGGGACTGAACGCTGGCTATCTCGTTGCCGCAGACGTCATATCTTATGACATATTTGCAGTCGGGAATGTCGATACCTTCCTCGCCAACTGTAGTAGAAACTAACAGGTTTATATTGCCGCCGCGGAAATTCGCAATAACTTCCTCTTGCTGGCATTGGGTCATTCCATCTGAAGATAGAATAGATGTTGTACTCAAAACGCGGTCAGTCAATGCCTTTAAACTTAATAACATGTATTTTTTGCCACGTTTCGTTATATTAAGAGCGCTTTTGCAACAGCAATTAGTTCAAAATTAAAAATGTAAAAAGCGTTCTCTGGTTTAAAAAGTTTAAGAGAAATATAAGCTTTCGGCTATTATACTATAGCCTTTAACGAATGTAAAAAGAAATGAAAGCGCAAGATTGGAAATATATGCAAGGGAGGGTGTGAAAAGATTAAACACAAGAATACAATAGAAGTGTAAAAAAAAAAAAAAAAAAAGCTAAAAATGGACAAAAACGGACAAAATAAGAATTACAATAAGATAGAGTATTGTCTTGGTAGCGGTTTGGAATTATTGTCTGCGCCGACAGTTTTGGCAGTATGCCAGGATTCTAGTGTTCTTCGAATACGGTAATTGCCTTTGTCTATCACGGTAGCGCCATCAAAATCAATTGAATGATTGTTTTGCCAAGCATGGTTGGCAATGTTCGAGCCTCTAGTATAATTTTTAAGATTCCGTTGATGTTCCTTTCTTCGGGTTTTAAAACATCTGCCAGTTTCTCCTACGTAACTCCAACAGCAATCAGCGCACGGGATTTTGTAAACAACATTGCATTGTAGATCCAGGGGCTGCCTAAACTTAGGAGAAGGGAATTCTTGTTGCAGGGTTTTAGCTGGTTTGCTTACTATACGGATGTAATTTTTACGAAGTAATCTGGTGAGAGGTTCAGTCAATCCGCGGATATAGGGAAGACATGCGAAACCCAGGGATGTGTCAGATGGATCGGCCCATTTGAAGAACATGGACACTAATTCTTCCGGAGGAGGAGTTGTCGGGGCTGACTTCTTTTTTAAAATGTTGGAAATAACCGTTGGTGGGTAGCCATTGGCTTTCAATGCTTCCGTAACGTGACTAGTCTCGCGTGCTTTACCTTCACAAGTGCTAGGTAGGTTGGCTGCACGGAATAGGAGGGTCGAGGCCGCGCTGACTTTATGTTTAATTTCATGATGAGAAGAATAATCCAGATATCTATCAGTATGTGTCGGTTTCCGGTAAACGTCGATGACGGTAACACCATTTTTCCTGGAAACCAGGGTGTCCAAGAAAGAGATTTGGCCATTGTTTTCTTCTTCGATAGTAAAAGCGATTTTTGGGTCAATGGAATTTAAAGTGTCATGAAAGGAGGAGACGGCGTCTTTCTTAATGATGACGAAGCTATCGTCAACATATCTTTTCCAAATCCTTGGTGTAACTGTAGAGGTATTGATGGCTAATTCTTCAACCACCTCCATGCAAAGATTAGCAACAATAGGGCTAACAGGGCTGCCCATAGCACAACCGTGAACCTGCTTATATATACAGTTATTGTAGACAAAATAGTTATTGGAGAGAGTGAAGTCCAATAAAGAAATGATGTCATCGGTAGTTAGGCTTGTTCTAGATTGTAAAGTACTGTCATTGTTCAGCTTGTCGCGAATGTGATCACACGCTTTGTGGACAGGGATAGCTGTGAATAGCGACACCACGTCGAATGACACCATAACTTCGTCGTCGGAAATTTCCATATTGGCTATTTCTTTGGCAAATTGTGAAGAGTTGAGGACAGAATAGCCATTGAGGTTCTGAATCGGCGATAGGATATCAGAAAGAAACTTAGATGTGTTGTAAAGGGCAGACCCGATGCTCGATACAATCGGTCGAAGAGGGAATCCTGGTTTATGATGTTTAATAGAGCCCCGGATGGCAGGCGGAGAACCGTCTGTAGAACGAAGTTTTTGATAGACTGTTTCGTCTATCTTGTTTTGTCGTTTGAGATCGAGGAGTCTACAGTTCAGTTCTCTTTCAATTTTGGCGAATGGTGACTTGAGGACTGGTTGGTAAGTGTCTCGGTCGCTGAGTAGAGTTTCCATTTTGGAGTCATAATCAGTTCTGTCCATGACAACAAAACAGTTCCCTTTATCAGCTTTCGTAATAACACGTTCGTGGTCCTGTTTTAAGTTCTTTAGGGCTCTCAATTCAGCTTTGGTGATGTTGCTGTGTGGTGGAAGTCGGGCTCTGTGGAGCAAAGAGGCGGTGGTGGTTCGTACGGCATCCTTCGTGTCATCAGGAAGGCGGACGATGGCGGCTTCAACTTCGGAAACAATGTCTTTAACCGGGATGGATTGTGGGGTTGGAGCAAATTTAGGACCTTTCTCAAGAAGAGAACGTTCTGTCACGGTTAGGGGTTTTTGTGATAAATTAATCACCCAGTTTTTCTTATTGATGGTATTCGGGCGATCATTTTCAGCTTCGATTCTTAGGTTTCCAGGAAAAATGGTGTTACCGTCATCGACGTTTACCGGAAACCGACACATACTGATAGATATCTGGATTATTCTTCTCATCATGAAATTAAACATAAAGTCAGCGCGGCCTCGACCCTCCTATTCCGTGCAGCCAACCTACCTAGCACTTGTGAAGGTAAAGCACGCGAGACTAGTCACGTTACGGAAGCATTGAAAGCCAATGGCTACCCATCAACGGTTATTTCCAACATTTTAAAAAAGAAGTCAGCCCCGACAACTCCTCCTCCGGAAGAATTAGTGTCCATGTTCTTCAAATGGGCCGATCCATCTGACACATCCCTGGGTTTCGCATGTCTTCCCTATATCCGCGGATTGACTGAACCTCTCACCAGATTACTTCGTAAAAATTACATCCGTGTAGTAAGCAAACCAGCTAAAACCCTGCAACAAGAATTCCCTTCTCCTAAGTTTAGGCAGCCCCTGGATCTACAGTGCAATGTTGTTTACAAAATCCCGTGCGCTGATTGCTGTTGGAGTTACGTAGGAGAAACTGGCAGATGTTTTAAAACCCGAAGAAAGGAACATCAACGGAATCTTAAAAATTATACTAGAGGCTCGAACATTGCCAACCATGCTTGGCAAAACAATCATTCAATTGATTTTGATGGCGCTACCGTGATAGACAAAGGCAATTACCGTATTCGAAGAACACTAGAATCCTGGCATACTGCCAAAACTGTCGGCGCAGACAATAATTCCAAACCGCTACCAAGACAATACTCTATCTTATTGTAATTCTTATTTTGTCCGTTTTTGTCCATTTTTAGCTTTTTTTTTTTTTTTTTTTTTACACTTCTATTGTATTCTTGTGTTTAATCTTTTCACACCCTCCCTTGCATATATTTCCAATCTTGCGCTTTCATTTCTTTTTACATTCGTTAAAGGCTATAGTATAATAGCCGAAAGCTTATATTTCTCTTAAACTTTTTAAACCAGAGAACGGTTTTTACATTTTTAATATGTCTTATCCTGGTTACAGTTCAATTTTTAATAGCAATTAGTTCTTACTCTGAAATAAAGCGCGGCATATCTCAAGCTTTCGTATTTGTTTCCTCAGGTAGGGCAGCTGTCTGTCCAATGTAGTCACCTAAGCGGATACTTTTTTTTGCCAGTTACCAGTATTTGCGTTTTGCTCTTCTGAGATAACAAGGAGGCTCATTAACACATTAGTAAAAACAACCAAGGGACAGTATGGCGAAGCAATGTCCTTCCCCTTTGTTAACACTAACCTTCTCCTTTCCCGGTGCCGACAAGTCGCTCTGCTTTGATGAAGGACAGATCAGGATTCTCATCAATCCAGGCCTTGAGTGCCTTCGTGTTTTCTCGGGTCTTAGTAAACAGCATTCCTTTAGCGGTCTTTTGGCCTCCTTCCTCCTCCAAGCATGCCTGATATTTTTCCTTCAATAAGTCAGCAACCGCTTTTAATTTCGGATTTTTTATTTCTCCTTTCGTTTGCCGTTCTTCGTCCAAGTCTCTTATGGCCTAAAAACATCCAAAAATAAAACACATCCGTTTCAATTCTGCCGGTTTCCTTTAATACACCTCTTTTATTAACGGATAGTGAGCAAAATTTTAACTTCAGAAATGACATGTTTGCTAGAACAGTGGTCGATTTATAAGGCTTACTTGAACACCAAGTAAGTACATCATACATACCCTTAAATAAAGTTTCCGTAACTTGTGGTCAGTGTCCGTAAATTTATCTTCCCTCTGCTTTTCGTGAAAATCAGCCACGAATTTAAGGGCATCTTTGACTCGGCAGCCTTTTTTGATGACCAGAGCAGTGTGATAGATCAACAGATGTTGTAATAAGGTGAACTGGTCTCTGTTCCTCAGGGTGTTTCGTTCCAGTTCCTTCAGCCACTGCTGATAATGCTGGCTGTGGCGCTGCACAGAAGGCGACCCATCCCTTCCCATCATCCTCTCAATCCTGATCATGACGTCATTGATGATCTCATCAAAGTAATCCATTTTACCATCAGATACTTCATGGCAAGTGCGCTCACATCTTCCTGTCATTCCTGTTAAGACCAATTTGCAAACTCAGTATAATTCAATGCATAAAAACCAAGGAAAATAAAGGTGCACTAGCTGCCCCTAAATGACTTAGGAGATTCCTCGGTTTTTCTTGCTCCTAATAATCATTATCTTTCTAGTGCAAGCATGAACGTGCTGCCCCGTCTAAATGGCAGTTCAATAGATAAACTAACCTTCCAGATCTTTGACATGTTTCTGGACAGTAGCAATAATGGAACAATCAAGGTTTGCACACAACTGCAGGACGTGATCTTGGGCATCATTCTTGTTGCGTGCTTTGCCGACTCCCAGAGAAGCCGTCAAACCGATGATCTGTGGACGCCTTGTACTTTCTGCCTGGTAAGGACTGCCTTGAGAAGGAAACTTAATGCCCAGGTACGTGAGCATAATTTCATTGTAGGGATGTTCCTTGTTAGTGTGATGACATTCGTCAAATATCAGTAAAGAGAAGTCTGTTAGTGTGACTCGTCTTGCCTTCAGGGCATCCACCAGGATCTGTGCAGTAAGCACTATCACATCGTTTTCTTGACTGATTTCGTCAAGTGTTTTGTCTTGGGCGTTAGCTCCTGATATATCCGTTATGTCGTAGCTGTCGGATATAAATATATAAATGAAGATTTGTCAAAGTTGTACTGGCGTGTCGTTCTATATGTAGCCGGGAGTTATTTCTTTGAGTCTTGACCTTACAGTTTCACTTAAGGTGGCTAGATCCGGTTTTTAACTAACCATACCTACTCTCTTTGAATACGAAATACAAAGATGTCTCAAACGAAACAGGAAATCGAGTTATACCTATTCGTAGGGTAGAGATTGAAGTTTAAAGAAGTAGGTTTTTTCGAGAACGACGCAGCCATAGCAACACGGTGGCGTCAGTGCTATTTCTACTTTTCCTTAACGCTATTCAGACCGAGCGTTTTTGGGTCTCCTGGGAACGGGGGGGGGGGGCTGATTCGGCCCCCACCTCATAGCTCCGAGAACATTAAAGCTATGACAACGAAACTTGGAGGGCAGATAATACGTCCGCAAAATAAGGTCCGCAAAAAAAGCTGATGACGTCATATGACGAAACAATTACGTCAGGTTCTAAAATGGCGGCCATCTTGGATCCGCCATCTTGGATTTCTTGATTTTTCAAGAACCTTTGAAATTTGCCAAAATTGACTAAAAAGTAGCCGAAATCAATAAAAGAACACGAAAATGATATACAAATGTAAAACTTACTTCAGAAAAGTTATAATTTTTTCAATGAAAAGGTGAAAATTTAAAATTTTGAAAAAACAGCCTGTCAAAAAGTGGTTGCCATGGTAACGTCAAAATTGATGGACAAGCACTTGCTATGGCAAATTGTTCCCAGAAAAATTTTGGGAAAAGTCACCAAGTTTAGTGGGTTTAGCTTGCTTGATGAAAGAAATCGCTTCATCCGATTTCCAATAATGTGAACGCGAAAAGAATTGTTTATGATTCGTTTGTTAACAGCAGCTAAAAACTTTAATCAATTATTTCTCGAAAACGATCTCATAAAAAAATGTTTAAAGTCGGTACAACTGAAGACAATTATATGAACTACAAGTCCTATAAATAGCTTTAAAAACGAATGTCTAGATTTCTTACAAATTAAGGAAAAGTAAAAATAGCAATGACGTCACCATGTTGCTATGGCTACGTCGATTTAGAATTAACCCACTTTTTAAAACTTTTTAGGTATAACTCGATTTCCTGTTCCGTTTGAGGCATCTTCGTATTTCCTGTTCAAAGAGAGTAGGTATGGTTAGTGAAAAACCGGGACTAGCCACCTTAATAGACAAACTAACTGACTGATTTCTTGATGATGGACTGATCGATTGATCGACAGATTGATTTTTTATTGATTGATTGATTGATTGATTGATTGATTGATTGATTGATTGATTGATTGATTGATTGGTTGGTTGGTTGGTTGGTTGATTGGTTGATTGATTGATTGATTGATTGATTGATTGAATTTCCCTAAATCCTAACTGACAAATAGCCTGGCTGCCTGTCTGCGCTGTTGAATGGCTGACAGACGGACAGACGTGGAGAATGACAACATGAACCATTGATACGCTGCTGACCCAATACTCCAAAGAAGAAGACCCTTGACCCCTCACACTCCAGGATTAGGCGAACACATAGCAACCATAACAAAACAAAAACAGTAAGACACACCTGTCGGATAAGTAGTAATCAAAGCGCTGCCTCTGCTGTAGAACCAGGTTTACTTTATTTACAATAAACAGCACCTTTGGACGAGGAAATCGGGACACGGCCTTCTTGTCTCCTTCTTTCTTTATGTTGGCCAGATGTGCTTGGGTTATTCCAAGAGCCACATATGTCTTTCCACTATTGGTCGGTGCACAAATAATCGAGTTTTTGCCTTGAAGTGCAGCGCTGGCCAGCTCATGTTGGTAAGGACGGAGTTTGAGTTCTGCCCTTTTGCCAAGAATCACTGGGAAAAAAAATATGTGTCGTCAGAAGTGAAGGTAAAGAGGCAACTGTTTGACTCGCAGTTGAGATGTTTTTTGTATAATCTAAGTTCTTGGATACGAACAAAGTCATCTCTTACCAGGAGGGATGCGATATTTTTTCACTCTTTGTGTGTCGTCAGATGAATCAGTCTGAGCTCCACCTGGAAAAGAAAACAAGCGGAAAAGGAGTTCACCTGGCAGTTTGTGAGTTAATATCAGGAACCATGATCGCGCTCTTGTTCATAACAGTGTTTCATATCTATTATTACATCGAAAACCTTGGTTAACACGCGGTTCCATGGCAGATCTAAAAGCGAAGCTGGGATTGAAAAAAGGAAAAAAGGCCACGCCCAGGCAGATACCCGATCAAAGAAAAAAATAATGGTCTGATTCATTTTCATTGCAGGTCCCACCTTACACCAAGCTCAGTTAAACAAAGCTCCGGGTCCGCCACTGACCTAAGGGGCAGAAATGAAGGAAAAGGTCAATTGTAATTAAAGGGGATATCCATTTCACATTTGCAACTCACTCTAGGAAAGCTGATGCCAAACTCTTACCCTCAAGTCTGACCTCACGTGCCGAATTTCACTCTCATATCATAAAAAAAATGACCAAGAAGGGAGGCCAGAATGGCCGTAGTCTGTAAAACCCTGTTTAGATGCTTTTTAAAAATTAATTCATTGCAGATTTCATGTGAATGAGATCAAGTCTTTTATAAGAACTGAAAATGAAAATACTGTTTTACCAGCCAGAATGTCACACGCCGATTCATATTCCTCTTTCATAATGTTAATGCTCATTGTCACGTGAGATGCTATTTCAGGGCCTATTCCACTCAGCAAGCTCTTTTTCAGAATTCTCTTAAGTTTGCCATCGAGAAAATCCTTCCATATCTGGTCAGCGGCTGACTTCTGAGACACACGCAGTTTACAAGCTGGTAAACCATCTTTAGTTTCTTGATATACCGCTGAGAAAGCAGCACCTTCAGGGAATTCCTTGAATTGAAACAAAATGTTTGTTAAGAGAACGCAGTCAACAATGGCTAGGTAATTGCATGCATATTCTATCCGACTCAGGAGAAAGCAGGACTTGTTAGGTTTCTCAGTTTATGGTTCTGTGGTGGACGGTTAAAACCAATAATAATAAATTTTAATAAATGATTTAAATCTTAGCCATAACTTAAATGCCAAGCTATGGAAGTATGTTGATGATACGACAACTTCAGAAGTGGTCGTTAAAGGAAGTGATAGCAACGCATAGCAGTTAGCAGATCGCGTAGCTCAGTGGTCTTCTGACAACAGAGTAAAGCTGAATAGTGACAAGTGCAAGGAACTAAGAATCTCATTCGCTAGAAGCCAGCAGGAATTTCAGCCCATCCTTGTAAATGGACAATAACTAGAAGTTGTCCAAAGTGCGAAACTGCTTGGTGTAACAGCAACCTGTAACTTATCATGGAACGAACACATTAATGATATAGTTAACAAGGCTTCGAAACGGTTGTATTTTCTTGTGCAGTTAAAAAGGGCAAAGCTCCCCTGCAAAGATCTAGTTCTTTTTTATATCACATGCATTAGATCTATCTTAACTTATGCAGTGCCCGTTTTCATTACGCACTGCCCAGGTACTTGCAGCGTGAACTAGAGCGTGTCCAAGAAAGAGCGTTATCAATTATTTGCGCCGGTTTAGATAACAAAGAGGCACTAGATGTAGCAGGTATCCTTACTATTGTTTCATACAATGAAGGTATCTGTAACAGTGCTTTCACCTCGATCATTACTCAGGGGCGTAGCCAGGATTTTTCCAGAGGTACGCACAATTTTCCAAATCCACCCTAACACCTCAGTACTCTTACATCGTTTCCACATTCCTTGGTTGTATTTGCTTTTGTTATCAGTTTGGTGAGGTTCTACATGAATGGATGAAATGGCAACTAGGTCGTAAAGCTTTTTGTAGGTTTTTTGATTAAACCGAACGTGTAAGCGTGAGCATACTTGGAGGGTCCAAGAGCATGCTCCTCCGGGAAAATTTGAAATTTAGGTCTTCTCAAATGGCTGGAAATGCGTCTAAAATTAGTATTCTGGTAATACAGTAGTGTACATTTTTAGTTGTTTTATGGATTATAGTTTATGAAAATCAGACAGTTGTTGCTGCTTCAATCGTATAAAAACTCTCTTCCAAATTGATAGTCCACGCTATTGTGTTCCTTTTTATTTCGACAGCACGCAGATCAGAATTTCATTTATAATTTTTCTTGGAATATTTTCCACTTTTTGCCACTTGAGAAAGTTATAATTGGTTGTTTTTTAAAGGTTTTGTTATATGGATGTCATTACCCCTGGCTTCTTAGGTCCTTCTCAAAATGTACAATATAGGATGAAAAAACAGCGTCCATGTGTTAAAAGAGTCCCCGAAACATTTTTCCCTCGACCCATTACGCCTCGATGTCACAGTTGCGCCGCTTGAGTTTCAAACACGAGTTTAGTTAAAGTGAAAACTGTGATACTCAGGGTATTATCCAAAAATAAAATACACCAAAGGCTCAAACCTGCAACATAGTGCTGTTTTGAAAAAAAAAAAAAACAATTGAGATTTTTGCCCTTTTTTCCTTTGCCATAGCCAGCAACCTCCTTGATCATATATGCTTCTTTGTCTTGTGAGAGTACAATTGAAATAATAGCTTTTATAATTTTCCCTTTCAAACACATGGCAATATTAAGCAGCGTTGATGTAGAAGAGAGGCAATCTCCAGTCCATCATGGCTTTTCAGTGAGAAAATTTCTCTTTCGTTTCGTGCACAACAAAACCAATCATGAAGAGAAATAGTGATCCTAAGAACAGATGAATAATGGATGTTGAAAATCCATTTGGGAGGGCCTAAATTCGAATAAAGTTCAGCTGCTGAAAAGTTTCGCGCCTGAGCCGAGCCTTAGCCATCCCCAGCCCCCTAATTTTCCGCCTTTTCATACACTAGCATCAACATCGAGTCCACCAATCACGTGGCCTCTCTGGAATGTGCGAAAAACGGTGTCTTTTGTTTTAAATTAATATTTCAAAGAAATAAGGGAAGTTACATGACATGCGGGGATTGTACTTTTGTTCAATCATTGCTTAATTTCCCGTCTGTTTTGTATATCTGTTGTTCTGTTTCGTTTCGTTCTGTTTCTTAACCTTCGACATTTTTTCAAGTACGCACGTGCGTACGTGCGTACAGGTAGCTACGCCCCTGTTACTAACAAGGAGCATAGACTGAATAGTTTGCTGCCTGCCATCAATCACAACCCATATTCCTCAAGGGAACATAGGCGCTTTGCAATCCCTAAGTGGAGGACCAATCGCTTTAGAAATACATTCATTATGTCCTCCTGTATTAAGAATGATGTCTCAACAAGTACTAAATTGTAAGAAGGTTTTTAAGGCTTAGGCTTTAGGTTTTTATATGACAATTATGTAAATAATATAAGTCGTAAAATGTAAATACGCAATTCAGCCCGTGGGCTGCATAAGTATTTATTTATTAAACTATCTATCTATCTATCTATCTATCTATCTATCTATCTATCTATCTATCTATCTATCTATCTAAAGATATGCTATCTATCTAAAGATATGCTCAATATGGCGAAAGCACGTGTTTCGAATGCAAGCGAAGATTTTTCAATTCTAGGAAGCGAAAGCCAAGCTAACACAGTCGTTTTTCCTCTTATGAGAGAAGAATACCGTGGGAAGACGAAGATTAAATGGCTTGGCGATTTTGAAGCGCTGAAATCGTTCGCGTTCGGCTATCTGAAGTTGGACGGAGAATGGTCTTTTACTTCCAACAATGGCGGATTTCATGTTTTAAAATCCGAGAGCGTAACACTTTCTTTTTATCCGAATACTAAAACACTTAATGTACAAGGAATGCTACAGTCTGAAGTTAAGGAAAGGATCATATCATTTATTCCTCAACCGACGACGGACGAGGTCAGCTTTGAGCAGGCGAGTGAAAACGGTGAAGATGGCGCCGAAGCTGAGTTGGAGAGCGAAGATAGAGCTGTCGACTCCGTAGAAGATGATAGTGACAACTTTGCTATTCAAGCTAATGATTCAAACGTGTTGGTTGATGTGCCACCTAATAGTACCTATAAACAATGTTGTTTAAACTGCAAACATAACACGGCTGCTATTGCTGATTTATCAAAAGAGTTTGCCATCTTAAAAGCCAAGGTTGCTGATAACAACATGGCTCCTTCGTATCAAGATCTGCTTGATAAAATTAAGGTTCTCGAAGAAGAGAGGGACAGCCTCCTGACGGCGCTAAGGTTGCTAAAGGAAGATTTTAATCATATTCATGATTCTTCTCGCGAACGTACTACTCAACAAGAAGAGCAGGTAGCAGCGAAGGATGATGACGCTGGATGGACTCGTGTAAAGCGAAAGGGTCGGCGAAAACAACAAAATCAACGGCGAAATGAAAGAAGGAACGATCACAATCAAGGCAATGGTGTAGCTTCCAGTGATAACACCTCTCCTAACCGAGATTTGTCATCATCGAGGCCGAGAGAAAAAGTCGCCGTGGTAGGTGATTCAGTGATTAAATTCATACAGCCACGTAAGTTGTCCAGGAAGTTTGATGTCTCCGCTCATTGTTTCCCTGGAGCTACTGTTCAAGATATGAATGATTACATCAAGCCCGTTTTACAGCGGAAACCTGATAAAATTGTTCTTCACGTTGGTACAAATAATTTACGCGATGACCGACCGAAGGATATAAAGAAGAAGATTGCTGGTGTTGTTGAGGTTATCAAGAGCAATCAACCCTCGACTAGTATTTCTATTTCATCGATCATCCAAAGGGCCGATGACAGATCCTTAAAAAAGACTGTCGAAGAAAGCAACAAGGAAATTAGGACATATTGTGCTACAAATGGTTTGGATTTTATTTGCAATGACAATATTAATGACCAACATCTTAACACCGGAGGGCTTCATCTAAACCGAAAAGGCGTTTACGACTTAGTAGGTAACTTTAGAAAGTATTTAAACTCCAATTGAAGTCAACCCGATGCCGGTAGTTTGCTAGATAAAATAAGGCCTTTTGACGATTTTGTCTCTAGTATGAGGGGCTTTAAAATGGGTTCGTTAAATATAAATTCTCTTTGCAAACATATTGACGAGCTTAGGGCTCTGATGGTTGGGCAGCCCCTAGACATTCTTGCCATTAATGAAACGAAACTAGAAAGTGCAGATTGTGACGGGCTGCTCAATTTACCAGGGTACACTCTCATACATAGAGATAGAAATAAGTTTGGTGGAGGAGTTTGTGTTTATTTACGACATTCTATAAATTTTAGTAGAATGCTTGATTTCGAGGATGAAAATCTTGAAATGATCGTCCTTGAAATTCAAAAACCGAACTCGTCACCATTTCTTTTTGCTTCATGGTATCGGCCACCCAAACTTCCTTTAGAATATTTTAAAAGTTTCGAATCATTTTTGGCAAAAGCTGACTCGAAATACAAGGAGGTTTATTTACTTGGTGATTTGAATTGTAATTTTCTGTGTGATCCCCTAGAGGCTCACACCAAACATCTTTTAGATGTGTTGATTAATTTTCAATTCATGCAAGTTTTAAATGAACCTTCAAGGGTTACTCCTAAGACAAAGACTCTGATTGATTTAGTTATTACAAATAGCGTCGAAAGCCTAAGCCACTCGGGAGTTTACCCTCTCTCAATTAGTGATCACAACCTTATTTACGCTGTCAGAAAGATTGGCATCCCAAGAGGGCAGCCACGGTTAATCGAGACAAGAAATTTTAGACATTTTAATGAAAGTAAATTTAAAAGCGACTTGATTAATTCAACGTGGCCATTAATTGCCAATTTTCAAAATGTCAATGACGCCTGGTCTGCGTGGAAAGAAGTATTTATTGGTGTGGTCGACAAACATATGCCTTGCCGTATTGTCAAAATTCGTAATAAACCGTCTCCTTGGCTAAATTCTAACGTTAAACAAGTTATGTTTAAGCGTGTTTGGCTGAAGAAAAAGGCTTCAAAAACCTGCTCCCCAGAGGACTGGGCAGCCTACAGACAACAAAGGAATTTGGCAAACAAGGAGATTAGGCATGCGAAAAAATGTTTTTATAAAAAGCAAATCGAAGAGGCTTCAGGTGATCAGAGGGCAACCTGGAAAATTCTGAATGATTTAATGGGAAAGCAGTCTGACAGTAGGGGGTTAGTGAGCTAAGGACAGATTCGGCAACTCTAACAAGACCTGAGGAGATTGCAGACTTCTTAAATTGCCACTTCACGACCATGGGTCCGAGACTTGCTTCTGAAATTCCATCTGATCAAATCAACAAAAAGCCTGAAGATTACCTTACAAAACATTCTGCGAGTTTTCAGTTTAAAAATATCAGCCCCTCCAAGGTCTTAAAGTTATTAAGTTCAGTCAAAATTGCGAAAGCTACTGGCCTTGACAAAATTTCAAATAAAATTTTGAAATTAGCCGCACCTGTTATTTACAAGAGCTTAACTGATCTTTTTAACTTTTCCATCGCCTCGGGTGAATTTCCTAGCGATTGGAAGGTTGCAAAGGTCTGTCCGCTCTTTAAATCCGGCGAGAAATGCGATGCCAACAACTATAGACCTATATCGGTTTTACCAAGCATTGCTCGTGTTTTTGAAAGAATTCTCTTCGAACAAATTTACCGTCACCTTAGTAATAATAAATTGCTTTATTCTCGCCAATCGGGGTTCAGGTCGCTCCACTCAACCGTGTCTGCCCTACTTGACATGACGAATGATTGGTGTTTCAATATAGATAGGGGCATGGTTAATGGAGTCTTATTTCTAGACCTAAAAAAGGCCTTCGATACCGTTGACCACAAGATTCTTCTTAAGAAATTAGAATTTTACGGTTTTGAAGGTATTACTCTACATTGGTTTCAGTCTTATCTTGCAGACAGACAGCAAGTGTGTTGTGTTAACGGCGTCGTCTCTTCTACTAAGACAATCTCCTGTGGGGTACCTCAAGGGTCCATTTTAGGACCTTTGTTGTTTTTGATTTACGTTAATGATATGCCAAAATGCTTAGGGTACGGAACAGCGAGATTGTTCGCCGACGACACAAACTTAACTTTCGCAAGTTGCAGTCTGCCTGTTTTGCAAAATAAAATGAGTAATGATTTAAATGAAATTGCCGCCTGGCTTAATGTCAACAAACTTACTCTTAATTTGTTAAAGACAGATTTTATGTTAATAGGGTCTAGACAAAGAATTGCCGCTCTTGACGGTAACATAGAACTTTCCTTGTCTAATACGGATGTTAGGCAAGTAGAGTCCACTAAATGCCTAGGTGTCAATATTGATAAGAACCTGACATGGGAAGGTCACTTGCAAAGTGTAAAGCAAAAAGTGTCCTCCAACTTACGAATACTGAAAAAGGTTAAACCTTTTCTAAATAGTGAGAATATCGATACTTTATATAGGTCAATTATTGAGCCTTATTTCAGTTATTGTTGTCTTGTCTGGGACTCAATAGGTGACACATTAAGTAATAGTCTTCAAAGGCTTCAAAATAGGGCGGCTCGTATTGTTACTGGTGCTGCTTATAGTAAGCCTCCTGGAGAAGTTTTTGAGGAATTAGGCTGGACTCAGTTAAATTCCATGAGACAATTTCACAAGGCCATTATGATGTTTAAAATTGTTAACGGCCTGGCACCTCCATACCTTACCGAAATGTTCACTTCTAATAACGCCTTAAACAATTACGGTCTGAGATCTTCTAGTTACGACCTAGAACTGCCCAAATGCAGAACAAATTACTATAAGAATAGTTTTGCTTTCAGTGGCGTCAAGGTCTGGAATGCTCTCCCTCGCTACCTCAAAGAAGAAAGGTCTTTGGAAAAGTTTAAAAGAGGCTTACTACCGGCACTTGTAAAGTAATTAGTTAAAGATCGCCTTGTAAATTGTTAAGTTTAAGTACATATTTTAAGTATTGTATTAATTAGTTAATTCACGGATTTTATGGAAACCAAATTTAAACCTGTATGTTTAAATTTGATAAGATTTCGTGTATAAATAAAAGATTCCATCCATCCATCCATCCATAAAGGGTCGATTTTTGTACTGGTAATTTTACTATGCTGCTGTTTATAACATCAAACGGAACAGCATTACTGTACCTTATGCAGATTGTTGCGGAGCTCCAGCGTGTCCTCTGATCTGACATCTCCAAATTTTTCCAAGATTTCTCGCTCATATTTCACGCAATACGTTTTCGTCTCGTCGTAAAGTAAGCGGATTCTCACGCCAATTTCTGTGGTTGTAAAAATATCGTAAAACTGTGATCAGGATTCTTCTGTTTATTTTCACAGGAATGAATAGGTCACAGGCAACTGAAATGTAGCCCAAATTTAGGGCATCCTTGGAGAACCATGGAAATGGTCGTGGCGTGGGTAAGTCGAAACAGACGAAAGAGAAAAAAAAGGCGCAGACGTTACCGGCCTTGCCCCGATTACCTGCCTCTGGGTCCTACGAGGATGAATTTGAACTGAGTTCACAGTTATATACGCATCCAGTAAGCACCAGCAAATACGAGGATAAAAATAGGCAAAAACTTTTTATTTGCATTTGGTTTGGTTTTAAGGGTCAAACCACGGAGGAGAAGTTGTAAGTTATTCGGGGAGGAAAACAAAGAATGAAGCCTAATAAGAACGTTTTAATGCTATTTGTTCTTTAAGTTACCCGTTCGTTAATTGTAATGATTCAAAGCCGCCTGTGAGTGATAGTTATATCTAGTCTAGTTGTACCTAATGTTACCCCTAAATTAATCATAAGGGCTATTGACGGAAGAAGGCGAACGGTACTACGGCTGACATACCTGCTGCGGTGCCAAGAATTTCCACTCGGAATCTGTTTTCATCGTCGATTTCGTCTATAGCAGAAGGAACTGAAAAATGTAATATTCACGTCATTTAGATTTCAAGATTCGTTCCTTTTGATTCTTTTGAAACCGAAATGTGCCTTTTTCCTTCGTTTCCTCGTGTCAGTGAAGTAGAGTCCTTGTTATGTTTTTAATGTTAAAAATGCATATAGCCTTGTTAGGTTGAGTTCGATTGATATTAAAAATGTGTCTAGTATACGCTATAGATCTATTGGATTTTGGAACCATTGGAATACTAAATATATCCAAATATATCTTAGTTGGCGTGTATTGCAGGTTTCATATCCCTAAACAAAGAAGCTGAAAGCATTTGGTTTATTCCTTTTCCCGAAAAAAGTAAATGAAGCGCGCCCTTTAGAAATACGAATATTCAAATGACAATCACGGGTAGCACTCTACTCTCCATTCGTTTGCCCGATAATTTGCTAATTGCAAGTGGAAATTAACGAAAAGGTCAAATTTATACTTATGCCTCAAAGATTTGGCAATTCGTCTTATTTGTAGTTACCTTGAAAGTGTGGGTCGAGAAGTAGCGCGGATTGTTGGTTTCCTACTTTCCTGAGCGCTCTTACAAAGCCGTCAAATGTCTTCTTTCCGTTGGACCCATTGCGTTTCTTGAGTCTGTCTAGTAGAGTTATTGAAGCTTCAATTTCCCCGTTATTCCTCTCATCAGCTATGATGTTTTCTTTATCGCAGGCTGGTAAACTTAAAAAAGGCAGTAGCTTTGTTGGTACCAACTCGTTAATCAAAAACTTAGTTCTGTCTTCAAGAAGCTCTACCCAAGTTGGTTCCACTGGTGCAGCCATAGTTAACTGAAAGTCAACCCGACCAGGGGTGTAATGGACTCAAAAGGCTCTCCAATAAATACTCTTCTACTCAGGTGTTTTTTTTGGAAATGACTCAACATATTTGTTCTAAAAGAATTTTTCATTTTCTCAACCCTCACAAACTGACCCTAAAGTACCGGGTAATTCCCTGTAAAGGTTTCAGTATTTGTTATTAAAATTAAAAATAAGATGTCGACGTCTTCTTTTTGAATTGCTGGAAAATAAGTTAAATGCCGATGAACGCGATAACGTACTGCAAAGAATATAAATTAAAAAAGGATGAAACTTTCGAATTTTATTTTCTTAGTTCTGTGAATTTTGGAAAACAGAATTATGATGTTTCTCGGAATCGGAAATGATTTTTTAAAATAAAAATACGTTTGATTTACTGATACTGAAAAAAAAAACCTCGTTGGATAAACAAATTCGTAAACGGGGAAATCCCCTTCTTTTTGTGACCCGTTTAGAACCTGATAACTATTAAATATCGCATTTTATCTGCTCGTATCCCATAATTCGCTTTTTAACGTATTTACAGCAAGATCGCGTTTCAATCGTTTTTCTACTTTGCAGGGTTTGAAATTTACTTAATATATTTCGAAGAGAAAAACCAGTTCCCGTCATCTAACACTTGGCTAACAGTACATTTCATCCATTTCTCTCTAACCCGTCCACTGAGCAGGATGTCAACAGAAAGCGAAACTACTGGTTTGCGATTTGAAACTGAAAGTGTTCGATATGCTTTCAGAGTTTTTCACCGGTAAAGAATGGAAATGAACATCACAGAAAGCAAATCCCGGGGAAGTGATAACAATTTAAGTCCGGAAAATCCATCCTCCGGTGAAGTACCGTCCCTTTTCCTCAATCCTGTATTAAATACTTCCCATCCCCTACCTTTAGACTTTGAGTCGGTCATTAATACAGCACAATTTAGTATCTGAAATAACGCTGCAACAGATTGATGAACACGAGTGTTAAATACGCACACGTGCCAGCCTTTATTTACCTTTATAGATGACTCGTTTTTGTAATTTATTAAAGAATTGATTTTCTGTAGAGCGCCGGAAATCAATAATAAATCGATGGAATAATCTCGGCCAAGAGGCTCTTGTCTCGGCTAAATCCGTCGCAAGCTGTTTACCTTAGAGAATTGAGACAGTTGAGGAACAGATAAAGACCAATATGGTCATCCCTCCAAAAACCTTCTGATTTCAGGTATTGTCACAGAAAAGGGACTCCGACATTTAAATCAGCCCTCATAATGACATCCTGTGACACACCTTAGCATGCCGTTAATACACAATGACAGTCATTAGAAAGATATAATCCAGGCTAGCTTTGAATTAGTTATTTAGTAATTTGTCGATGTTTCTTTTCTCGGCCAATTTTTCAAACCGACCGACCCACATTTACGAGAGAGAGGGCGATGGGGAACGAAACATTTTATGGGGAAGATTACAAATTAGGGAATTCGGAAATACTTTAAAATTAACTTAGCAATGGATCCGGAACATTTGTTAAGCCGCAGCCAAACCATTCAACACCGCTCAAAGACTGTTGAATTTGGCAAGTTAACCGCGTTAGGGCTGATTCTGAAGAATGTTGAATGATGATGGTGTTAAACGAAGTTTGATTGTCACCAACTAATCCTACAACGTTGTATTCAATAATGTTGGACCCGACGCACAGGGAAACAAACACGTGAACAAACAAAGGCACACACCAACAGCAAGTGAGAAATGGTCCTGGACTCGACTTAGCTTTTTCTCAGGCCTTTGTATGTTGGCGACGTCACCGGTACAAAAGAAGCGGATTGAACAGCGAAAAACAAAGGCCTGGGAACTAGGCACGCTTTGGACGCGCACTAGTTGTTAGTTGTACATACAACATTATTGTATTCAATAATGTTGGACCCGACGCACAGGGGAACAAACACGTGTACAAAGAAAGGCACACACACCAATAGCAAGTGAGAAATGGTCCCGGACTCGACTTTTAGCTTTTTCTCAGGCCTTTGTGTACTGGCGACGTCACCGGTACAAAAGAAGCGGATTGAACAGCGAAAAACAAAGGCCTGGGAACTAGGCACGCTTTGGACGTGCACTAGTTGTTAGTTGTACATACATGTATACAGGAGATAGAATCCAACCACACAACAAACAAAATAAGAATATTAATACTTTTTTATTAAATTTTAGTCGATACATTTTACTTCATTACTATAAACAAATAACCCATTCTCTCTCATTAAAATCTGTACTTTTCAAATATGTCAAGTCAACGGTTCTTTTTAAAATACATTTCAATTTAGCGGAGGTCCTTGACGGTCCTTAATAGTTTCTCCGATCTAGCAGGATTTATAGTACGATCCGTGGTCTGAAGACCAATTCTTCGCGATTTTTAAATTTGATAATGTCATATTAAATCCACCTAGCTCTCGTCAAACTTGTCTGCTATTTACACATTAAATTATCTTAACATCTGAACCAAGTTTGACCAATGCTTCTGAACTCATTTAAGTTGTTGGGTCTCTTAAATATTGATTTACAACGTGCTCCAATTGTTATACGTATATACAAATGATAAATCAAGCATCTAAAAGGATAACTAGAAAATTGAAAATTCTTTACCTACAACGAGCCTTTCTCGGCGGACCAATAGAAAGATTGGACAAGTTTTTCAATGTCAGTTATCTTGCCCAGTTTGCCTGCCCTGTGTAAAAGTAGTTATATGGTAGTTTCATAGTTCAACACATTCTCATCGCCTGCTTTCTTTTTTCCTTTTCTAAAGCTTCTGTTCTGACGGTCTCTTCTTTGCCAGATATCGTACGTACACTCCACGCTCGGCGAGTCCGTTGGAACTGATTTCAATTCTCCGAGAGGAACACGTTTAGCGTCTTTCTTCACATAATCTGTGAAGTGGATCAAATGCAGTTTAGACTGAATCTAAATACAGTGGCACGTATTCACCTCCCTGGAGACAGGTGGAAAATGTGAATAATAACGTATAATCATCAGGGTAAGTGTGTTCATATTGCAGCCTGAGTCCTAAACAACCTTTCTTACAATCTTATGTAACATTATTGGCTGTTACCTTGCAATCATGTGTAATGTAATTATTGTTATCTTACACTCACGTGTGATGTTATTAGCTGTCAAGAGTGTTTGGTAAGTTATTGCCAGTTTCGGAAATACTCAATACAGCAAATCTAGCGACATACTAATTTCTAAAATCGTGGAAAACACAAAAAGATACCCGCCGAAAAGTAAAACTCTTGGCGCAAAACCCTACCTACCTATCATTTTTTCCCCAATGGGATCACTAGAGGAATTTTAGAGCACTGTTAGGGACCGGTCGATAAGTATAGGGGGTAGGGGGTGGACCAATTACACAGGGGGTGGGCCACTATGTTTTCAGCCTACCCAATGGGGTGGGACATGCTATTTTGACCTTCAAGAAGGGGTGGGTCATCACATTTTCAGCCTTGTATATTGAAATGCTGCAAACGTCCAAAGCCTTCTGAAAGCCTAGGGTCACGAAAGCCCTTGCAAAACCTACATAAAACTTGCAGGTAAAGGCCATTTGAGCAAACAGAACCCTACAAGCTGAATTCTGGAAGTTTACAGTATTATTTGTTGAAGACAAGTCAGTCGTCATTCAAGTAGAATTATCACAAATTAAAGATCTTCCAGAGTCACAAACATAGTCACTCCTTATTTAACATGAATAAGTATTCAAATGTAACTACAACAGAAACTCAACATTCTATTCAATTCAGAACACGCAGTGGTGAACATCAGCCAATTGTAACTTCCAAGTGGCTAACAATAAACATAAATTATCATGAATATAAATACTATATCGATAAAATACTTTCTGTATTAAAAATGAACCCTTTTCTCAAAATTTTCATACCAACATTAAATATTTCATAGAAATGTAAACAAAATGATCTTTTTAAATAAATAAATAAATAAAATAACTTTATTATAGTCTCAAGCTTCTAGCAGTGCAAGTGCAGTACTAATCAGGGAGACTGAAACCCAGATCGAATTGGAATTTAAAGTTTTTTTCTTGGATTATGACACCATCAGAAAATCAATTTTACCAATACTATTTCTACTACAATTTAATTAATGTCTAATATCAAGCCCCCTAAAACAGAACATGAACATGGACATAAAAGAAGATATGGACAAACAACATGATAAAGTGATGTCGTGACCTGGGTCGGGGGGGGGGGAGGGTCATGTTATTTTCAGATACTTTTGGGTGGGTCAGCCGAATTTATGCCCACGTAAGGGGGTGGGACACACAGTTTTGGGCCACCACTTTTCCAAATGCTCCCCAACCCCCATACTTACTGACTGGTCCCTTAGCCAGAAGTCATATATTGTAATCTGTGAGTAGTGCTAGAAAGTATTTTAACTTTTATTTATTCAGTGAATTAAACTTTGTATATAATGATATATCAACTCATTAATTTTCTCGGCACATCAGTATATTATATTGCTTTCAAGGCTTAATTTACGTCACCAAAACGAGGCGAAATAAAGGTATGAGTGAAACACATGAAGAGTAATCTCAAATGCAGTTTCAAGCCTAGCACTTTGTGAAAATCAAATCGAGAACAGCTAGTGATGCCAACTTCAACTCGTTTGACGAGTTACAGTCAAGCAGAGGATAAGGAAACACATTCTTGCTAAAATGCTACGAGAAACACCTATTATAACAAAAAACTCAAAGAAAGGCAAAAGTGCCAAGGAACAGGCAAATCATAGGTAATCTGGTAGGTAATCTAGGTAATCTGGACAGTTTTTACATAATGAACAATGCTAGTAGTTTTATGAATAAGTGCACTGCATGATAGTGATGGGGATAACACGGATAGGTGCATTGCGTGAAAATGATGGCTATTACACGGAAAGGTGCATTGCGTGACAGTGATAGCTGCATGACGCACAGATGACACTGAAAAGGTCACTTACATGCTCAGACTGCCAAGCAAGATGGCGCCGGGCAAAGTCATGAAGCATCTGAAGAAAGCAAGTCACATGAGAAAGGAACACAAGCTAACAAGTGTCACATTCTATGAGAAAAAATAAAGCCTGTGCACAGTGCAAAAGAAGGAAACAGTGGTAAAAAAGAAGATGAACATGACACTGGGGCATCCCCTGCATTCCTGTCCTTATTCGCATATCCCCCATCCCCAAACTGGCATTCGGTGCTTTCTTTTATGTACTAGACCTACTCTGCGTACCAGCATATGGTTCCCTAACAAAATGTGTAAGTACATCTAAACACTTTTTTAATCTTACCTTTGAATATATGTGCCAACTAAAACCCGCTAACCTCCGATACGCTTACTATTTTTCGGTAGTTTACCTTTGCTCATCTCGAACTGAATTACCTTAAATCCCCTACTATGTTGAACAAAGTGTGCACTCCCTTACCCTGAGTTAACACTGTGTACAATGTATCTCGCAATGCAGAAAACAATTGTTGCATGTAGAAAAATTGCATTTTTTTCAAATTAGAGACTCGGCCTTTGAGAGATTGTGTGTCAAAAAGGGTACTCTGTGATGGCTGTCAAGGCCATTGATTGTCAAAATAGACTCTTTAAAAGAAAGACACTGGAAGCACCGGTAGATTGGTAGTTTGTGTCACAGTTTAGCGGAATAAAGTTTTGCTAAAAAAAATGAAATTTGAGGGATAACCTCCGACGTTTTGTTTATGATATTTTTTTTATTCTAAACTTACATGTAGTGGTATGTACACTATTTCGAACCTTCACTTTCTTGAACAGTTTGCCTTTTCTCTTCAGAATTCGAGATCTTAGGGTTCTCCTGTAACAGTTACATATATCTCTGGTGTTGTTATTGAATGCTTAACAAATGTTTAGGTCCCATCTGCTCTAGAACATTTTAACACACCACAAGCATATGCTAGAGTGGTCACTCAACTCACCCACAGTAGAAGTCAGTGTAACCTCTATTGAATCATACAGAGTCTTGGTCTCCACAGATGGGAGTCTCTTTGGAGATGGGTAAACGATGTTCATCTGCTGTTTACAGGATGTCTTCCATGCTGTCACGTCCCTAATGGCCTGAAGAAGTGCATCTTTCCAGCTGGCATACTCCTGATCTGAATCAGATGCTAGCACAGGCTCCTTCTCAGGTGTCAGGCTTGTAAGAATTAAAATGTGGCGATGATGAAAGGTGGGGCTTACTGTACCTGCTATGTCCATATTCTGCAGATCAAACAGGACATTAACAACTGTAAAAATCTAACAAAACCATTACAAGTGCTAGCAAACAACTCTACATGTATGTTAACTTTTTAACTGGTAGTACTGAAGTCTTGACAAGTTTTGGCAATTGTTTATTAGTTCAACTATCACACCCTTTGAGAAATTTTTAGCATGAGGCAAAGTGACTCTTGATGTGTTCCTTTGTTTTCCTCAAATCTGGTCTGAAATAAAGTGATACAGAATACACACTCACAGCATACATAACGTTGCAAGTCGAGTAGTTAAACTGACTAGCAGAATGCAAAATGAAATATACATTATGTGCAACAGTGAAAGTCCTGTTTTAAAAATATACTAACAATTGTTTCAGAAGACGCATAATAGATTCAGGCCAGGACTACAAAAATAACATACATATAGGAATTTCTATGTGGAAATTACTGTATTAATTATAATTTAACACATGTTACACCACAACACAAGGAAATAGTATTGATAACAATGAACACAATTATAGAAAATTAATCTTGTCATGTCATAGACTAAAATGAGTTCTGTCACAAGAAAATCTTTTGAAAAGGCTTTTATGAAAGGAAACATCATCAAGGTAAACAAACACTATCATGAAATCCTTGAACACATGTAGACCCCATTGCGAAGACAACTCTTACGCATCAGTCATGATGATAAAACAAACTTCATATCTTACTGGTTTGATTTCTATAACCTCCACAGGATCCCTCTTGTCAAAATCTTCTTTGCTACTCCAGCATTTGACTGTTGCATGTTTCAAAACACACCACAGTCGACACCATGAAAACTGGCTGCCTTTCATTCTCTGGAAAAAAACATCAAGAAGAAATTAAGGGAAACGTTAGACATCAATCATTACTAACCAACTAGACCAAACCAACACATGCATCATCCCTTTTGCTTTGTACCACATACAATGTAATTTGCGGTTATGTTCAGTTGATGCATGTCTTTGAAATGCTCTTCTGGCATAGGAACTTACAAAATTGTTTGAAATTTAGTAAGAAGAGTGACTTGTTATAAAAGTTAATTATGTTATGTTAAAAATCATATCAGAAAGAAAAAGCTTCAATGGCCAAATAATTATCTCGACAAATCAGGTTTCGTGAGACCAGGACATTTCTTTATTTCTTGCATGACTAGATCGTCATGCCTTTAAAATGCTCTTTTGGCATAGGAACTTACAAAATTGTTTGAAATCTAGTAAGAAGAGTAACTTGAACATATATATAAAAACTAGTTATGTTATGTTAAAAATCACATCAGAAAGGAAAAGCTTCAATGGCCAATCTCGAAAAGTCAGTATCGTGCGACTAGTACATTTCTTTATTTCTTTCATGTCTAGTTTATCATGCATGACAAATGTGCATGTGAGCATACTCTCCAGAAAATGTCATTGGTTCTACAGGCATTGCATGTGTACTATTATGTCATGGAGCAAAGTGTCAAAAAAAAATTAAATAAAAAAATAAATAAGTAAAATAAGAGACAGAGACAATGCATGCGCTGACATAGGGTGAGCCATGCTCATGCACACTCACCCAAAAATTGAGCAAATTCTTCATTATTTTGGTATTTAATTATGTTCTTCAAGATCGACTGGAATTGGAAATAAATGAGGGGTTTCTTAGGGGCCTTTTGGTCTTCAAGGAGAAAAATAAGATCAAAAGTTTATGGATTGTCTGCAATGTTATTGTAATCTTGGCTTGTGTTGAGATAAAAGCTGTGTTGCAATGAATTTTCCTTTACCTGTTCTGCTTCCAACAATTTATTAATAATTAATAGCAGGCTGGGATATTGTGCTGCATGTCAATTGTTATGGAATATTGTACATGTACAAGTAACATGTCACTGTACCTGTACTTCAAGGAAGCCACTCATCTGAGCTTCCTCTACACATGCTGGTCTAGCAGCTAGACGACAGCAGATCTGACCCCATAGTGCTAACTCAGGCATGTTTGAACCTTCTGTAGTGGTAGCCAGGGGACTGGCACCCACCAAACCTGTTAAGAGATGTCAAGATCAGATCAATTGTACACAAGTCAAAGTCTTGCAGTAACAACTTTAAAATGTTACTTGCATGCTTTGTTCTTTTATGAAGCTGCCTGTTACTTATTGTCATCATCACAATTTCATCATAACAACTGAATTTATTTTTGAGGCCTTCAAAGCCAGGGTTAAATACACATGTGAAAACAGTCTTTCCTGATCCTACATCTTGATCTATGCTTACAGTAAATGGATCTTTGATATCAAGTAGAAACAAATGGTATTTAAAACTCTTCAGCAACCTTTGGAAAAAAATACATTGTATTAACATCAAAAATAAGAATTTTTTAATGAATTTGGTGTGACTATTTTGATTTCATTGACTGTTCAGGTTGATCATCAGGAGGCAGGGTCCGAAATTGCAACCAGCTGGTCGTCAATGCGACTGAAAATTGAGTGTTGGCGACTAGAATTTCAAGGCTAGTCGCCAGAAGGCGACTAACTTTCAGCGCCTTGTTAATGTTTTGAACCGCCGCTCAAGGAATTAATTTCGTTTTAAATGGAAAAATTCGCGTTTGATTTCCAGCAGAAACTTACCCCTTGTCTTTTCGAAGTTTTTAATCTCCACAGAAAATAATTTAGATCAAAAACGAAGGAAAGATTCCTGTTAAATGACCTCCACAACAGTTGTTATCCACGCAATGTAATCGACATTTAGCGGCTGCCATGTTGTCAGCAGTTTCATCTGACAACCATACCGTGGGGGCATTGCATAAACACAGGCTTTCCTTTCGCCATTGAATATTCAACGAAATGCCCTACAAATTTTCAATAACGCTTTACAGTCAGAAGAAGTGGCGTCATGTTCAGTCTTCAAACTAAGAGAGCTATCTATTTAACAAAAACTCCTTTTCAACTACAATGTAAGCTACATGATCATTTAATGCCTTTTTTTCATGGCAGTCTGACTCTTGCGATCGTTCACGCATAAGATTATGTTTTGAGCGAAGAAATGTCTTTAAAAGCTTCGTGTTTCGCTGTGAGGCAACAATTTTACGGACACTTTTTGGCGACCAGAATTTTCCATCTGGCGACTGAAAAAAAAATTTCAGTCGCCACTTGGCGCTCGCATAAAAAAGTTAATTTCGGACCCTGGGAGGGGCTTGTGTTGAGGTTGGTTATTTGGTAGCTCAATACACGTACGTGTACTTCTAAACGTGGAACATGAGAAAATTCCAGCTCCATCCAAAGCTGTGTTACTAATCCTTAAGAATTTGATTAACGACATAATAACCCATTGACACCCGGCAAGCTTTGAAAAAATGGTACTTTTAAGCAGCAAATGGCCTTTTTTGGCCCTGTTAGATCCAATTGCGTCCCAATACTCATGAAAAGTGCTTTCTAGCATGGACAGTTGCCGTTTCTTTCGGTTTGAGGGCGTTTTCTAGCATTTTGAGTTCGGGCATGCGCACAATTCAAAATTTTGTCTACAGCTCTTCGAGATTTAGCGCACAAGCCCGTTGCTTTCGTTCTCATTTCGGTTTTCGCTTTTTGCTGTCGAGTTAGCCATACGACCACGGTTTCCGGCGATGAGAAAAGTTTGGCCTCAAAGCTCGTTTGAAAAGGAAAGAGTTGGCCAAAAGTAGCAGTCGGTGGGAAGGCCATGATTTTCTTGTGTTTTTGAGGTAAAAGTTCCGTGGTTTTCGGCTGTTACTCAGGTTTACTTGAACTGATCATTGTTGTTCAGGCATCATTTACAAGATCTTTTTGCGTTGCATCGACTGACTATCAGAGGTTTTTAGCGTCACTTAAACTGATGACGTCACAAGTGGAACAAGACGCCCGCTCATTCTAGGGCACATAGGGGCGCATTGGGCGTCAGTGGGTTAACATGTTAAATGCAAACAACAATAAAGTTATTTAGCAAAAATACCAAAATCAATCATTTACTTTTTCACCCTGTGAACGGAAGTAATTTTAAGACTTCAAGGGGAACATTTACAAGGAGGTGAAAAGTCTATCATGGTTACCATGGATAATAGGTATCTCACCAGTTTTAAGATCATGTGACTTGACGCTTTCATTCAGGTGGTCCACTGTTAGCTGGGTGTGTCCAGCCAGTATAAACTTGGGTGTTTCAGGGCCTGATGCATTCCGTCTAAGAGGTCTCTTCATACCTGAAAATCTGTTTACAGCACTATCTGAAGACACTGAGTAGTAAATCTCTATATCCAACCTGAAGTCATGGCTTACATTGTCACTGTAAAAGGGGAAACCACACCAGGTTAGTTCAGCTGGCATGGCACTAGTTTGATTGGTAAGGGAATCGCAAAATGTATGTAACTGAAACAGAAAATGCTGCCTTTGTGATGACACTATCATAAAGTACTTCTGTAACAAGCAGTATTCCATGTGGTTTAAATGACCGTACAGACACAAGTGACACCAGGTTAGTTCACCTGGAATGGAGACTAGTTTGGTCAGTGAGAGAAGTATCAAGCTGCAACAAAAACGACATAATTGTGGGTGATCTGAATTCCAAGGTGGGGAACAACAACTCCAACAGAGAAGAGGTGATGGGGAACCGTGGTGTTGGCGTCATGAATGACAATGGAGAGAGACTCTGTGACTTCTGCAGTGTGAATGGATTAGCTGTGATCAGAACATTGTTCCCACACAAAGAAATACACAAGCTGATGTGGAGGTTACCAGATGCGGTGAATGGTCATATGAGAACATCAATACTGGACACGAGAGTGTTGAGAGGAGCACACGTATATAGTGACCACTATCAGAACCAGCATAAGACTAAACCTGGCGAGGGTTGAGAGAAAGGAAAAAGGCAGGTACAGGTAAGACATACCCAAACTGCAAAGTAAGTGATCAGAAGTTACAAAGTTGAAGTGAAGAACAGGTTTGAAGCATTAGGAGAAGACCAAGAGGAAGAACATGATAAGCTGTTGGAATTGCATCCCGCAAAGGAAGTTATCAGAAAGACAAGGCAGTAAAGCAGGCCGTGGATACGAAAACATGGAAAAAACTCAAGGAAGACATGGAAAAAAGTCAAGGAAAGTAGGAGAGCCAAAATTAAACATGGAAAGTACAAGATCAGAACGACTAAGACAGAGAAGGAGAGAAGAGTACAATGCAAAGAACAAAGAAGTGAAGAGGAGTGTAAGAGATAAGAGAACATGGATGGAAAATAAAGTTGTGGGAGGAGAAAAGGTGACTGAATGCGGTAGAAACAAAGAACTGGGTAGCATAGTGAAGACGATAGCTGGGGAACGGAATAGACAACCCACAGCCGTGAAGGACATACAAGGTGTGCTGAAGACATCAACACAAGAAAGTCTGCAGAGATGGGTTGAGCACTTTAGCAAAATACTAAACAGAGATGACCCAACAAACCCAGTGGAAGAAGTTGCGACGGAAGAGAAAAGGAAATAGACTTAGGGAGATGGCAAGTGCAGGAGGTGAAAAATGCATTGAAGAGAACAAGGACAGGGAAAGCGGCTGAATTAGATGATGAAGGTCTGGAACTACAAAGAGCTGACTTGGAAGGGACCGCTATGAGACTAGAAATGTGGAAGAAATATCTTATAGTCAAGATATTCAAAAAGGGGTGATCTGCACAATTGTAACAACTGGAGAGGAGTACCGGTCATTAGTAAGATATTCTGCAGGATGCTACTTGAGCGGATCAAAGAAGGTGTTTAACAAGAGGTTACGTAAAGAACAGGTGGGATTTAGACCAAAGAGAAGTAAAACAAGAGTGGGTCTCAAACTTAATGCAAGAAAGTAGTAAAAATGCTGAGTACAGAGCATGCTAAAAGCGAGAAGAGAGTTGTGGTGAATGGTGAACAAGTAGAGGAGATTGAGGAGTTTGCATACCTAGGTGCCAGTGTAGACAAAAAAGGTGGCGGGAGTAGAAACATTAGGAACAGGTTGCAGAAGGCACGTGGTGCATTTCAGAGATTGAGGAAGGTGTGATCAACCAGAGGAATAGGGAGGAGAACCAAGACATGCCTGTTCAAGACTTTAATTCGACCAGTCCTACTATATGGTTGGGAAACCTAGAAATTCACAAAGGCAGATGAAAGAAAACTAAACAGCTTCCAATGCCAATGCCTAAGAAGGATACTTAGGATCAGATGGCAGCTAAGAATGACAAACAAGAGACTGGGTGAAATAGCAGAGATCAACAACATTAGCTGCGAGGTACGACGTAGGAGGTGGAACTGGCTAGGATATGTACTCAGGAGAAAGGGACAGAATGACTGCATGACAGCACTAGGGTGGACACCAGAGGGTCGAAGGGCGAGAAGGAGGCCAAAAATCACATAGAGAAGAACCATAGAGAAAGAGAGGAACAAGGAAGGATGGATGGGCTGGAATGGGGCCAAAACGGCAGTGGAGGAAAGGGAGGGCTGGGTTAAAAATGTGATGGCCTTATGTGCCTCCTGGCATGAAGAGATGAGATGATGATGATGATGATGATGATGATGATGATGATGATGATGATGATGATGATGATGATAGGAGTCTCAAAAGCCTAAATTTTAAAATGAAAGTATGAAGCCACACTGGAATTTCCAGAGGGGTGGGATGAGGAGTCAAACCAAGAAAAAAATCTGTTGAGGGTGGTATAATATTATTATTTTCTAGAACCACACATTTTACAGCTATTTCCATGAGATACCTTGTATATGGCCATTAAAGCATAAAATTAATTGATTGCAACACTTACAAAACAATTATGTTGTCAAAGGAAATGTCTGTTTCGGACTCATCAGTTTCTACAAGTGCTGTGTCTAAAACTTGTCCATCGAGCTTCAATAAGCAGAACACATAGTAAATATGTTGTTCTGAAAACAAAAAAAAGGAACAAAAACGAAGGAAACATTGAATTTTGGAATGTCAAAACATGAGCTATGGGAAACAAGGAGTTTGGGAGTTTGATTTCTGAACGAAAGTTGTGTTAAATTAAGCAAAGAGTGCTGAATTACGTCAACACTTCAATAAAATTATCACCTTGCCATTAGTTCTGTTGTCTTGTGTCTTTGATTTACACATTGACTTCTGTATGGCCTGTTTCCCTCTGTCTCTTGAGTCAGTTTGATATACCTGCTGAACCGCCCGCCACTAGGAAAAACCGCTCAGTCCCAGTTCTATGCTTCTCATTAAAACCCCCTGAAAACCCATGCAAACACTACTGGATGAAAAATGTTTACACTGTTACTAAGAGAACTCTGCCATTAACCAATCATTGGACCAAAAACACAACCACTATTGTTTTTCAAATTTGTCTACAGCTGGTAAGAGCAAAAAGCACTTACCATTCCCTTGACAGAGTAAATTATAAATTTGTTGCACAATGACCTTCCACACATGGAAGCCTGTTGTGCATGCATCTTACAAGCTCATTATCACGATGAGGCAACCTACCCACTGGGCTTATGGGTTTTTAGTGAGGGAAGTAGAACTGGGATGGAGTGGTTTTTCAAAATGATGGGTGCTTCAAACTCACTAACAAGGCTATATGCAGAAGATGATATGGAAATCGAAGACACAAGACAATGGAATGAACAGTAGGGTGATAATTTTTATTGCCACGTACTTCATCAGTGCTGTTTACTTGAAAAGGCTTTCATTGGGAAGTTGAACTCCTGAACTCATTGCCATAGCTCATGGTAACACTACTGCGAGGCATGAGTAAAATGAAAGCTGTTTCTGATTTCCAGTGTTCTCTTCTTCACATTTCAGGGGCACCCGACGACAACATTTATTTAAGCAAAACAATTTAATTGTTTTTTTCTCTTTAATCTCAGATTACTTAAGGACTTTTAAATGGAATATTTGTGTAAGCTAACACAGGTTGATCTGTTTGGATACTCTGGTGAAAATTAAGTTCCAATGGAGGCTTATTCCACGAATTTCTGAGCTGGTGTTGGCTTTCCAAAATATTAGCTGACCTTATTTTGCCCTCTAAACAACACAGTTGTCCCTTTGAAAACAAAAGGAATAAATTTTTTCATGTCAAGAAAGTTTGAGGTGACATTTCAGCAAAGAAAATCCTACTTTCTCATCAAAATTTAACCTGAATTTCTGAGGTGTATAATGCCTTCCATACAGATATTCCACCAAAATTTACTGTTAGATGCCCCGAACATTATTTTGCAAGAGCGTTCAGTAAACAGAAGGTCAAAGAGAAGATAAATGAAAATTTTAAATGAAAGCTTTGTTAAACAGTTCCAACAAACAAAAGGATAAAAAGTCAAAGTCTAGACACTTAAATGAAACTCTATTCATTATATCTGGCTGCCGGGTCCATGTTGTGTTGGCACAAGTACATTATTCAGCTCTTTTAGGAAGATGTACACAGTATTTTTAAAGAAGAAATGCAATAATTATCTAGCTAGGAATGTTACAAAATAATTCATTACCTGTTTTTGCTTTATTGTGATCATCTTGGGTCCACATCAAAGGGACACGGACATCTGAAGAAAGAAAACACAACACTGTATGTGACTGCATGATTCATGACCCAGAAGGCAGGCAGTTAATCCACCAGTACTACAGAGAAAGGTCTTTGTCCTACAAACTACTTCTTTAAAATCATATGATTGTATTGTTAGTGCCACACAAGAGTACAGAGAAAGGTAATTAAATTATGCAACATGGACATGTTACCAAATGCAGGCCATCTGATAGGGTGCGGAAAATAATAAAAAATTATGTGGGAATTTTCAGGTATATTATGCAGAAAAATATGTTGATTATGAGGAAAACACGCTGGATTATGCGGAAATTTAAACAATTTAGAACATTGATTAATTGTGCCTTTCCAATGTTTTGCTGTCATGTGAACAGCTTAGCAAGGATCCTCCTTCTTCTTCATCTCTTTGAGGACAAATTTATCCATACTTTAAACTGCAGATGATTCTTTGAGAAACTGAACGAGCAAAAAACAAAACTAGTACCCAGGCTCATCGCCAAAAGATGCTTGGAATGCCTGGAGGTTTAAAATCACTCGCCAAAGAAGCGGCATGTTTTCGTCGATATTAAGGAGGCTCGCAACAGTTTTTTTGGCCTTGGAGCGTATCTTTTGAAGTCAAAATTTCGCATAGAAGGTAAACTTCGATTTCCTTGATACTGCACCACCTATTCAAGGTATGATCAAAGTATATTTTCTCACTGGTTTCCTAGCAACAGCTGTCACCATAGCAATGGCAATGGACAACCCCTCATTTTAAATAATGTCGAATATCTCGAAAACTAGTCAGACACTTAATGACAAAACTTAAACTGTTTGAACTACTCAACCTACACAACTTGTATGCGAAATTACGGAAAAATATGTAAGAGCGTTTTTATGAAAATCATGATTCACTTTTTACAGGCTGATCATGAGAACCCTCAGGCCTTAGAAACGGAAAGTTCGGTCATCTGAAATGACCGAACTTTGATCCCTACCCGCTAGAAGACAAAGGAGCCGTTGACAGAGCACACAGTCGGATTCTCCTCTGGCCTCTAGTAAACGAATGTTAATCGTCAGTCACACGTCAGCACTTGACAGAGCACACAGTTGGACTCTCGTGTGTTCTCTGGTATAACGAATGTTAACCATCAGTCACACGTCAACTTTTCACGGTGCTTGTGAAATATCAAAACATCCGAGCGCAAGAACCGCTTCGCTTCGTTCTTTTTACTTGCGGTTCAGCTTTTCGATAGTTCGTCTCCGCTTCCTCAGACATGCCGTACTGAGCCGAATAATTAATAGTCCGGCAAGGCGAGTAAACGCGACAGACAATACGACACGCAGCCAGTCCACCTTTTTCAGTGCGAGATTAGGGAGAGGGAGGCTAGGTGGGAGGTGTTATAATTTGAAATTGTTGTACATGCAAGCTTAAAAGACCTGGACTTGACGTTTTTGGTCATTTACTGCAATATTCTAGTAATGAACTTGGGTGAATTGGAAAATATATATATATATATTCTCATACCTATTATAGTTATGCTTCATTCACTTTTGTTTATCATTAGAAATTAGCAAGGGTAGGGTGAGTTGACATTTTTTTATTGTCAGGAAGTAAGATATGTTCTTCACTTCCGTTTACAATTCCGTTCAGTGAGACTATGATTAGTACTGTTTGTGTTACATTGAACTGTATGAGGCGCAACACCCGCCTGTTCAGATGGATAAAAATATTAAGTGAGACTCTAAATTCTGATTAGTACTTTTTATGTTACATCGAACTGTATGAGGCGCATCACCCTCCAGTTCAGATGGATAAAAATATTAAGTGCGATCTTAAATTTTGTGATCAGTACTGTTTATGTTACATCAAACTGTATGAGGCGCAACACCCGCCACTTCAGATGGACAAAAATATTAAGTGCAATCTTAATTCTGTGATTAGTACTGTTTATGTTACATCGAACTGTATGAGGCGCAACACCCGCCAGTTCAGATAAATGAAAATATGAAGTGCGATCTTAAATACTGTGATTAGCACTGTTTATAAAATTTAAGTCATACTTTGGTTCTGTAAAGCGTTCTTCTTTTACTCTCTTCGCCGGCTAGTTCCTTCCATTTGGCATAGTAAACACGACCCAGTTATTTAGCATGCGAATACGTGTCTCTTTCTTTCTGTTTTCAAATTTTCTTGGCCTCTCTTTCCATAATCCGAGACAATCGTTTTCTTTTGTTTCTTTCATTTGACATCCTGCGTCTCTCATCGATTGAATTTTCACGAGAGCGTCGTGACATGATTGTTCTTTCGAAAGCGCGCGCTTTCCCTTCAATTCCCGCTTTCAAGGCTTGTAACGCGATCGCTGGCTAGGTTGCCTCCAGATGGCTTGCATGTGTGCCCGCTATTCCATAATCCGATACACCAAATTCGAATGGGCAGCGGCTTATCGCAAACCAATAGCGAAAATTGCTTACTACAGGGAAAGTACAACAAAGGAATTTTGAGCAAATTGATCTCTGTGGCGCAAATTACCGAAATACATCACAATGATAACGTTAGGGATGACACCGTTGTTTCCGATGACGTGAACTTTTTTTTTTAATTTAAAAAAAGCACTCGTGATTATTATATATCATCATCGCGTCTGCACTTGACAAAAATCGTAGTGTCTTCACACAGGTAGCGCGACCACTGAAAGATCCTACAAAAGTTCGAAAAACAACTCAAGAAGCTTCAATGTTTCCCCGTTTTCAGGTTTCCATCGCGGCGAAAAAGCTAGGGTTTCAAATTCGACAGGTGAAACGTGCCGGATGTATGTTTTCGGCCGCAAATCAAACTCCAACTGCGAGCGTTGAAAACGGCAATCAAGATCAAATTCCCTTACACTCTATGATTGGCTTAAACGATGGATTCACTTAATTAGATTTTTGAGCACTTAATTAGATCAATGTTAGCGTCCATAGCAACTAAGGCTTCCAACAGCGAGCCAAAAAATCCTCTATGAGGGTTCTCATGTTGTTCATTCCTGCAATTTTCTCCAATATTTCAAGAAAGATAAGACTTAACACTTTCTCTTTTCAGTTGAAGGATCTTTTATGATACCAAAACATTCTTAATGTACATTGAGCTTCCTAGGTGGCTGCGATTTTAAGATATTTATATTTAAAAACTGCTAAAATGCAGCACAAATCAGCCAAAAAGTTCGTAATTTGCATACATAGAATTATTTCTAAACTGCCCTTACAGATTTTTCTCTTAAATTGATTGCCGTTAGAATAATAACTCTTTTTGATGTTCCAGTGAGTTTTAGGCTGAATAAACATTTCTGTTATTAGATAAGAAGGCTGAATCTCAGTCAAGTTTCAGTCATTATTAACTTTCAACGAGCAACAGTTTTATTTTGTTCGTCCTGGTCTATTTCATGGTTATTCACGTGCAATGAATATTTAATATTTATACACGCTGCGCTTGTGTCCTCTGGTGCGTTTGTAATTCCTTCTCATAATAAAAAAAAATATTTGTCTTTTGAGCTTGTTTCTCATCATTTTTCGGCCCCAGTGTAATTAAATCCGTAATAAAAAAATGTTAAAACGTCAGTCGGTAATTAAAGAATAATGGAAAAGAGTCTCCAGGAAGAAGCTCAGAAGACGAAAATTTTTTATTATTATGAAAAGGAATTATTAATGCACCAGAGGACACAAGCGCAGCGTGTATAAATATTCATTGCACGTGAATAACCGTGAAATAGACCAGGAAAAACCAAATAAAACTGTTGCTTGTTGAAAGTTAATAACAACTGAAACTTGACCGAGATTCAGCCTTCTTATCTAATAACAGAAATGTTTATTCAGCCTAAAACTCACTGGAACATCAAAAAGAATTATTGTTCTAACGGCAATCAATTTAAGAGAAAAATCTGTAACCTTGGGCAGTTTAGAAATATTTCTCTTTATGCAAATTACGAACTTTTTGGCTGATTTGTGCTACATTTTAGCAGTTTTTAAATATAAATATCTTAAAATCGCAGCCACCTAGGAAGCTCAATGTACATTAAGAATGCTTTGATATCATAAAAGATCCTTCGACTGAAAAGAGAAAGTGTTAAGTTTTATCTTTCTTGTAATATTGGGGAAAATTGCAGGAATGACCAAAATCACCGGTAAAAAATGAATCATGATTTACAGGAAAACGCTCTTACAGATTTTTCCCTAATTTCGCATGCAAGTTGTGTAGGTTGAGTAGTTCAAAATGTTCAAGTTTCGTCGTAAAGTGTCTGGCTAGTTTTCGAGATATTCAACATTATTTAAAATGAGGCATTGTCCATTGCCATTGCTAATTGGCGACAGCTGTTGCTAGGAAACCTGCGAGAAAATAAACTTTGATCATATGTTGAAAAGGTGGTGTATAGTATCAAGGAAATCGAAGTTTACCTTCTATGCGAAATTTTGACTTCAAAAGATACGCTCCAAGGCCAAAAAAACTGTTGGGAGCCTCCTTAAGGAGAAAAACTGGTTCAAAACAATCAATTTCTTCAGCTTTTTTGTTTTTGAGGATGGAAAGCAGCTGCTTTATCACAAATGATAGGCATTTTTTTCCTGTTTTATGCGAAAATGCTCCGAAGATGCGGAGGATGCGGATGTTAGAGAATTAAGCGGATCCGCACCACCACATCCTGTCAGATGCCCTGCAAATGGCAAAAGAACAGTAGCCAATTCTCTTTGACAAGAGACATTTACCTGAGAGAGAAAGTCGCGCTTTACAAGGACCATCATTGTCATCTAAATCCACAGGGACTGTTGAACTGGAGTTCAAAAACAAGCGAACAATAATTATAATTCAGCAACATACCAGGACTCACACATCTGATTTGACTACAGATATATAGGGCTTTTCAATATTACCATTAGTAATATTTATTTACACTTTGAGAAAACAAGACTACAGCACCAGTTTAAAGGGGTGGTGGTGGTGCGTCAACTGGTGGGGAAGTGAAACACAGAACTTTGGATTTATCAACTGAGTTGATAAGGTAAATTGCCCACTTTAAAGAAATTGAAAGCTGATGCTTTGAGCATTAGGCATTTCTCTGTACTAGTTTACATCTAGTCATAGTAGTTCAAATTGGGTCACTTACCATTCACTGTGAACAGTGTGAATGCCATACATATCAATTTGTTTGCCTCAATGTTTCAAAACAACTTCACATCGTGTTTAGTTCAAACTTTTCCAAACCAAAACACTAAAGACAGTTGTCTATGTACTGGTATACATTGTACCGCTGAAGCCCACTTACCAGACTTTTCAGTGGAAATAAATGGTACTTTCTGCTCAACAATTTGCTGCCCTTTTTTTTTCATTTATTTCTTAAATGCATAACAAATAAACCATGGCTAATGGCAGTTGTTTAAACTGTGTAATGTATACCTTGATCCTTTGCGTCTCATGACAGACTTTGCTCTGTGCCTCTGCAGTAGTCCCATTAGAGCCAGGATGCGAGCATTGATAGTCAGAAGATTCTTTGATGCCTCTAGGGCTTGCACTTCTTCATGGCAAGCAGCCAACAGCTTGACTATTCCATCTCGTATATGTACCTCATGGTCTATCTTCTCTTGAATTGCTGAGTCATCAAGTTCCTGAAATATTACGTTTACTGTAAATCTGGCACAACAGATATGAGGAGCAACAACAACAACAACAATCTGCTAAGAATGTGCTGTATGTAAGTATGTTTACCCTGTTGTAAAAAATAAATAAACAAACAAAATAAAATAAATAAAAAATTTAACACTCTCTATGAGGGGCTTTCCGAACAATGCTAACAAAATGGTGCAAACTGAACAAGACTTTAAGTTGAGAACTCCGGCATTTTATCTAGACACTGGCAGAAACCAGTTTGCTATTCACAAATACACCTAAGGAGTTGACTGGATGCCAACCAAGTAACAACTCCAGCCGGTGGTCAGAATGGGACTTGGAATACAGTACTTCCCAATTACAAATCCAGAACACAAACCACCAGGCCACACTGCCTCCTCTAATGTTTTCTGATTGCCATTTAATAGTTCGCTTAAGTAAACTTGTATGTCCAATTAATGCCTGCTCAGTTTAGATAGAATAAGTAATTATGAGTTTATGAACGTTTACATGTACCTACAGTACGTGACAACGCAATGAGTGAAAAACAGTAATCACAGAGGTAGAAGAAAAAAGAGTTCTCTAGATATAATTTCAATGAAATGAATGAAAAGTGACTGTAGTGACTTTATCCATTCAGAATATTTTGCAACATGTTCAACACTTTCATGGCACAAAGCTACTTTCAGATAGTAAACATCATTCCACTGAACATGTACAACAAGTGATACCAGAACTCTTGCAGTTACTTATAATTTACAGTGCTGTTTCAATAGCAAGTGGTACTAATTTTTAAAATATATTTTGATAGCTGAAGTTTACTCATGAATACTATCTAAGTTTGACACATTTGACACTGTATTAAAGCTACCAGTGCATGAACATAAACAAAAGGGAAACAAAATTAATGAGGCGGAATAACTATGTAGTTACATGCAATTAACATCATGTAAGGACTATTTTGCACAGACAAATATACTTTACTGTGCATCATTAGTGTGTCGATTTACATGTATGATGCTTAGGTAGTAAGCATAAATGGCATGAATAAGCACAATGTGACATGTTTGTACAAATTATGCCCTCACTGCATGACAAGAGTCCAGTATGGCAGACACTGTTAGGCTGTACATCAGGAAGGATGATACAAGCATCACTGTCAATAAATATTGAATGGATCAAATCATGCATTTTATGACAGTTTCAGTGTTTTATAACATATTCTACAAAGTTAAGTCCTATACCACACAGAACGTAAGGTATGTATAAATTACCTGAGCGTCAGATAAGTCATTTTCAAAATAACAAAACATGATTTGGTAGATTTCGACTATCACAGCTCTAATCAGAACAATCCACTTCAATGTTAGTTTTTCTAGCTTTACCTCTTCTAGTGGTCTTTTTAACCCTCTGGGGCTTATGCAGAACTCTTCCACATTCACCACAAAAAGCCTATCCATGATCTGTGTTGAATATAGTTTTGTCCAAGTGATTTGTGATACAGTCTGGAGTGTCTAATCTTTTCTGAATGTTGTCATTTTGGCATTGAACAGGGTGAGGCAGGAAGTGACTACACAGAAAGGTCACAATCAAGAATTAAACACCGACCCTTGTAATTGAGTTTTTATCACAGATGCAAGTGTCAAGCATTCCTATTTCAACAAATCAAAAGCCTTTAGGGTCACAAGTACGTAGATATCAAGTCGTGACAAATTTTCATGTCGCCTGTGGAATCAATCAGGTGCCAAGTTTTGTTGTAATTGAAACGTGACAAGAGCAATTTTTACTGCTCAGACTGGAATTTGCTCGGTTCCCGCCCTGTACTGGTACTTATCATGTCTTTTATACGAACAATGGAAAGTGAAACGTGTATGGCAGAGTAAACATCATATTCGTGCTCGTTTAATTTCGTGATTTCTTGTGAGAAATGGAACTCCCTTCCGACGTAAACGAGCCAAATATGGTTTGAGAGTGATTATGATAAAATTATCAGCCTTTCGCAAAGCCGGAAATATATTTGTATTACTGTAGCACGTCTAAGTTGCGCGAATCAGCAACGCTCTTTCTTTAGGTATCAGCCTCCAACTTACGTCAGCTTAAAGATTTGTACGTTCCAAAACTCAACTTAGAAGTTCATGGTTTAAGCAGAGAAAAATGCTCCCAAATTATTCCCCGAGGGCAGGAAATAAATATCAATTAAAATTAAAGGCTCTCTTTCTTTCATAATAAGGAAAGACAACCGCAAAACTCGTGGGTTTTACGAAAACAATATCAATCAAATTTTACATACCCGCCTGAAAACCGCGCATGACCGCCGAAAGGATCAGGAAACTCTTTCCCAGGCAGTGCAGAAGAATAGATTGCAGATTAAAATAAAGCTCGTCAGCGAAAACAGGAAAATTTTCCTTTCATTTCCCGTCGATATTGTTTGACTTATGAAATGAAGAGCGTGGCTTTGTCTGTTTGGTGAGTTTATAAATAGCGAGCGGTCATTTCGCCAAGTAAGTTATATCCATAAACAGGAGTTTACTATACGTGTTCTTCTTGGGCCGGAAGCCCAAAACCTACCCTACCTAGGTTTAATGTACACAAGATAGATATACTTTACAATAAGAGTCGTCTAAACGACAAACAGTGCTAGTGTTAATACGCTTTGTACGAGCTAGGCTTCAGAAAACCGACAACGAAATTGATAGAGAATCAGCACTGACAATTTGAATTTTTTTGTAAGTCTTAAATCGTCCAAGACCTTGTTAGTATTTTAAACCACAAGACTGGGTGTAAAAATAATCCATACAGTCGTGTGTTTTCAAAAGGCATTTTCTAATAATTATGGCTGTTGTGATCCCTTGAGACCTCGTGTCACGCGAATCATTGTGAACTCTCTTCTGTGTTTATTCGACCTGAACGGCACAGCGTTTTGAAATGGAATTTGGAAAATTCTCCAGATATAATAACTCTATGCTACACGTTCAATTATTACCACCTTTATACAGCTTCAAATAATTAGAAAGCAAAAGTGACTTTCACATCTAAACGCTGAAGTCGCTTGAAGCGAGGGATTTTTCCCAAGAAATCGTTTTTGTTGCTCTTCAAAGCCCGCGCAAAAACCGTTGAACAATAACTCAACCATAAAATTCTTACCTTTAAAGCGGCAGCATCCCATTTCTCCACAAAATCTGGGTCCATTTTCCTTCTCTTTTTCATCGAAGACCCCTGCTCTGTCTCATTGCGTTCGCACCGGTTGCGAGCCTTGCGATACTGTCTCTGCTTGCCTAATTTATTTCCTACCTCTCGGGTGGCCATGTTTTGTGCATAAATTACCACCGAGAGCCCGCGATATCACGAAACTTGACGGAAGTGATTTTTCACACAGCGAGACACGGCGATCGAGAAATCTACGATAGACTGACGAACAAAGCGAATTCTTGTAACATTCAGGAAAAGAAAGTATTCTTTGGAGCCCAGGCATGAAATAAATTAATAAATATCATAATTTTCCGAAATATCTATCATCGCTTGTCAAAAAATGCAAAAATCAATCGACTCTCGGTTTCAAAAACTGTCTCACGAAAATACGAGAAGCGTGACTCAAATGGAAAAAGGTCAAATATCGAATCTCGTCTATGATATCAGCCCGATCTTATTCAAATTGGATATAAGGTTAGTTAAAATGTTTAATCCAAGAAATTCTAACACATTGCTTGTTATCTGATTTACAGCTACAATGGATACTTTAGCCCATTTGACCCTTTATGCCCTTATGTTCCTTGCAAAGGCGAGAAAATGCTTCTGCATCTCATCTGAGTTTTGATATTTAATTTGAATATTTATATGTAAGATAATACCCGAATTGGGCAACACCAAAACCTAAAAGAAACCAAAAAAGCAATAAATAATTTTAAAAATGATTAAAAATATAAAAAGTAGAAAAAGATAAAGGAAGAAATCAGTCAGAAACATTTTCAGTCTTCCAGTTCTGTTTACCATTTCTTTTATTAGAACAATTAAGTATGTTCTATATGATTTTGCCTGATGCTGCTAAAACAGTAAAACAAGGCGCCAATATCGCTAATGTGAAACGCAAGACTTGTGCCACAATGATCAATGAAGAGAAAAAAAAAAGGACTGCAAATATCCCGAGATATTGTTCTGGGAGAATTACGTTAATTCAAACACGGATGGTCAGTGGTGCTTGTCAATAACACAAACCGTCCGGTGGGAAATTTTTCGCGTATGCTTTAAATGATTTAACTTGACCTTACGGAAGATGGAAAAGGTAAAATCCACCCAGATTAACTGAGATACTCAGAAGAGTAGAATAAATGCGTCAAACATGCCAATGACCCATTATTTCCGAACATGACATCCAAACGGAGTGACGCGAACCATTTGATTTCCCAACCGGTATTCCTGGTTATTTTGTGATATTGGTAAACACAGCAGGAAAACGGATGAACGAAAGCAAATGCCTATATTAGTTAACCAAATATTTCTGACGCACTAGCTAGCGACGCCGCTCATTTCGACAGCTATGTTGATCAGATGATCTGTAGACGTGTAACCCTTGGACAGATGAATGATGAAAAGAAGAGAATAAGTGTGCTCAAAATAGAAAAGGACGGAAAAGAAAACCGGCCTCGTTCCCGGCAAACAGCACCTTACCTTTCAGCAATCCACCGTAAATGCCAGTTGAAGTTTATAAACATAACAACCGTAATCTGTAATATATGTGTCTTTTGCTTGTCGTTCGAGTTTCATGAGGTTGACTGATGCTACCAAAACGACTGATTTTAGACTAAACTGAGGACTGCATATCCAGTGATGAATGAAGGATGCTAAGGTATAATATACAAATGAACTCTTCAGAAGGTAAATGGTACCAACTATTGAAACGCTGAACGCTGAACACAGATATCTACCTTGTGGTTTAAACTTTACTTTAGTTTGAAAATTTCCAATCAACCAGCTTACTAGTAGATTTTTTTTTTCTTTGTCTCAGTTTCATTACCAAAATCTCAAACAGAGGAAAAAGTCGGAAACTGGTTTGAAAATTGTCAAACCAACAGATAATATGTTCTCAATCGACTTCTCAATCCATGTTTCCACCCCGCAAGCCAGTCAGTCACCAATGTGGCTCATACGGCTCCCATACGAAACGTCAGTGACGTCAGTACAATGTATAATCAAACGACAAATGAATCATGAATACGGAGTCTACAAAGCAAACAAAGACTCTGGGCAGGGACTGAGGTCGTGATAAAACTCACATTCTTTATATCCACATGAAGTATAACATAATATCATAAGAAAATGCATTAGTAGGAACTGATAATGCATTCAGTTTAGTCCTCAATTTATCATGATAAAATATCAAGTCTTCATTTTCAGTTATAATAATAATAATAATAATAATAATAATAATAATAATAATAAGTCTTTATTTCATAAGATAAACACATATCCTATGTTACAAAATTATGAGTGTAAAAAGCAAGCTACAGTGCATGAAATAACAATAATATTCTAATGACATTAAAGAGCTAACTCGTATTTAAAAGTTAGGCGGTTAACAAAGGAACTCAAAAACGGTTCGTGTTTACTTTAGGTTTCACAGCCGACTTTCTTCTAAGCTGGTATCTGGTGTTCTTAACCTCCGGCAACATGTTATACAGCGGGTGACCCTTTAAGCCCATAACTTTAGTGCGTATTTTCTTATCTTGTTGTCCAGTCCGCACTTCAGGTTACCAAGGAAACAGATAACACCCTTGGTTTATCTTAATGATGCATTCCCTACGAGCAAGTCACGGTATTTAGTTGCTACAAAGCAGTAAACAATACTAGGAACAAAAGAACACATGTAATCCCTTTGTGTCAACACCCCAAGCTGAGTGATAGCAAAGGTCACCAAATATCCGTGTTCATTTCGTCGGCTTTATTCATAAGATAGCCATAACAGCTCTTGCACACCAGCACTGTCTCTTCATAAGCTGCAGGTGCTGTGAAAAAAAACATCACACGGTGAGACTCCTACAGGAACTAAACATCATCTTTACCCCAATGTCGTTAGCAAATCAGGGGTTAGATTTAAAAATAACTTATCCTTTAAAAGCTACCCTGGCCTTAATTTAACGCAATCCAAGGTCATGCTCTTTCAGAATATTAATAATTTAAAAAAACCCTTTCAGTGTATAATTGCAGAAGGCACCTTATTAGATAAAAGGGAACTTTACGGCATCAAAACAGTTAACGTAAAGTTCTCATGGTCAAGGGAAGAAGAGTGAAAGACCCTGGATAGGTTTAGCTTGTCACCGACAGCTCGCCCGAAACAACAGGCTCAGACTACTTACTAAACATGTTGCCTGCACATCCCTGGCCAAGACGCCTTCGTCTGCTCAAACGGGGTAGCTTGAACGTTCCCTAAGTTACTTAATTAAACGCGTTATTCTAATACCTATGTATATTACGTGAGAATGTTAGATGTCAAGATGTAAGATGTCTCGCTATTTCGTCACGATGTCACAGGTATGTTTTTCATTAGTGTACAGTATGTGGTCCTTGGTCCGCGAGTAAAAATTATAATCTTGAACATCTTATCTGAATCAAAACGTCTAGAGCTGAAGTTTTCCCTGAAGATAGCTTTTATGTTTCTCGCGATAATTTTAAAGTGGCATGTTCCAAAATGAAATATTTTTCTTGTAATTCGAAAAAAGTGACCGTGCTCGCGGGCCCTTGGTCCGCGAATGTGGTCTTTGGTCCGCGAATTATGCAAACAGTACGAAAAGTACCTGTGAATCCCAATACATTTCCGTAGGAGAATGAAAATGTTAACAATATTTTATTTATTATTTATTATCCTTGATATATCTAACCTGCAGTCTTGTTGGAAAGTCGTTGTGAGTATGAAATAATATGTTTTACTTCAGTTTTCAGACAACAGTCTCCCACACAAGCCCCAAGCGCAGTCGAAAATAATTACAAGACTACAAGCTTATATGTATTCTAGTTATACAAGAGAAGTTAACCCCGTTCATAAACCTGTATAAAGAGGATTTTGAAAATATTCAGCAAAAACAAAGGCCGTTTCCATTTATCTAAGGTTTTCTTTATCCGCCTTGCGAAATGTAAGTTCTCCAGGGTCAAGGGTCGCGGACCAAGGAACCATATGCGAAAATTGGTGATATTTTTCAAGAGTCGTTAAAACAAAAGTTTTAAACTCTGCAGCAAATTCGTTCACAACCGCAGAAATAAGTTTATCTGTAAACTTGTTTTGCAAAAAAAACACGTCCTCCCGTCGCGTTTTATCCATGCACAAGCTAAGTAAACATGGCCATGTTTACACCAACAGCAGGAAAGCCGAAACTTCGTCATATGGAAGAAGACAACTCAATAAATTATCCGATACATTCGGTTTTTGTCGTATTTTATAGAACAAGCAAATATTACATCGGTTCGGAAAAGTCGCGGGCCAAGGACCTCGCGGACCAAGGACCACATAGACCCACATACTGTACATGTACTGCAGTTTATCTATACACACCGTACCTGTTGCTCCAAATACAGCTCTCTTGACACGCTTGGAGCAGCAACGAGAACAGAAACTGTCACCACAGTGCCGACAGTATTGCTGCAAAAGGACAGCAAACACCTGAAAATGTTATTATTAAAGCTACTAACATAATCACGGAGGAAACGAACCATGAAAAAAGAGTTAAGTACTCCTTTGATTTATACAGAAACTGTAATTGAATGGTCCGTGTTCACGTACTGACAAAAGAAAAAACACTTGCGACATGTCACTTGGCCGTGAAATCGTGAATAATGAATAGTGAACAATAACGAAAAATGCTGGCGATAATTTGCTTGTAACTTACCCTCTTTTTCAATAACGATGAAAATGAAACATCGCACGAGGCACAGTTTCCTGAAGTGTAAGGAGATATCACTGTTAAATTGGAAATATTTAAGTCCGGAATCGTGCCCAACTTCCTCTTTTTTCCAGAATACGCCCTTGGTCTTTCCCCCAATAATATGCTGCTTAACAATTCACGTGATCAAGTCATTGTAGTATGATTCTCAGATCCTTCCCTGGCAATTTTTCTTCCAGACGACAGACTCTTTCGTTATGCATTAGAGTAACTAACCACTTTACTGAGTAAGGTTAATTTAAGCCTTGTTTTATTGCTTGATTTAATATACCAGGGGGAATGTTTGTTGCTCGTATGACGCCACGGCACGGTAGCAGTACCTTAAAATAGTATCTTGGTCATGAGAATAGCCTTAGTAAGTGTAAGAAAAAGACTTGTCTGAATAAATGTAGGGGCCCGGTGGTGTTTTTTTTTCTAAACGAGCTTTGCCCTTACTTCTAATTTTCGGCACAAAACATATGACCGTGTATCATAGTGATAGATAAGGAAGCTTGGTGACTCAATCAACGGACGGAGGATGGTATGGGAGAGATTACCAGCAACTTTCGACTGAGCTGTATATGTGCATGAGTTTATACAATGAGATAAATTCGTTCAGCGTGACCTGAACAACTCGTGATTTCCCGTAAAATCAAGAATTGTTTATTTGAATACCGTTACTTGCAGCCGCGCTTTTGAACCGTTTTAATTCCACTTCGCGAGTAGGAAGGTTACTGGAAAGCGATAGCAAACTTACCACTGTTGATTCGCTTTTGTTTCTTGCGGTAATCGCTAAAATGAGTTACCATGGAGAGTCCTGAGAACAACCCTAAATAAATAAATAATCAACGTTACAAGTGAAAGCAGCGAAGAGCTAAAAATTTTCAACTATGAAAAAAAAAAGAAACAAATTGAACTACTTCACTGAAAAATGACAATACAATACGATCTTTGAAATGAATGAAAACAAATAAAACTAAGATAACATTTTTGTCTCTGTAAGAATCATGCTACAGAAGAACTAAAGCTTACTCGCACGTCTCTTTCTTGTAGGAGTGTCCTGTGAAGTACGAAAAAATCAATAGAACTGCGTTAAATGCCATTAAATGTCGGTTAAACATACTTACAGTGTACGACAGAACTTAGAATGGACTTCAGAGAAACGATAACTACTGATAACGAATAAAAATACTAAATTATCCAGGAAGAACACCACACCACAGACATACCAGTCAGCTATACTCAAACCCACGAAACATCCCCCCAATAATTATACGCAATGTACTTCTATCTTAGCACAGCAAGAAAAGATTAAAAGTTAACAAAATGAAATAAATTATTCCTATAACCTCGTCTTCCTCCGCATCGTTTTCTTCATCAAAACTGCCAGATTCAGATTCAGATTCGGACTGTGACGATTCCTGTTCAGCGTCATACTAAGGAATCAAGTGCATCAAATCAAACACTATTAATTTTAATGCTAAATGCTTATCTTTCCAACGGGCAGCGAACTTGTGGTCAGCACTGTCAGGACGAAGGGGATGAGAATAGAAAATGAAATTAAGTTTACAAATGACACAAGTATATGCCGAAGGGTTTTCTTCTCTTTTTTTATTTTAGATAAAGTTTCATTTAGTGTTTGTGGGTTATCATTCTTGGGTTGTCAAGGAATGCTTTTCACAAGAAATGGACGCTCTAGAGTGAAGTACTTGTCTGTCTCACACCCTGTGAAATTCGTATTTTCAAATTGTCCAAATTGAAACATGTGAGAAGTTAGCTGGTGAGCGAGCTTTAGCTTACGGATCCCATAAACGTAATGTCAACAATAACGTACCCATTCATCGTCGTAGTCATTATCTGCATCTAATCCAGGAATCAGCGATTTTTGAGAGCTTCTACTTGAACGTATAGTCTGTGAATATATAGTTTGCTTCCACTGTTCAAGTGTCAGCTGGAATTGTGATGTGGTCCTTCGGAAAACTGTGTAAAACCAGAAAATAAATTAAGTACTTGTAACCGGTGACATCAACCACACGACATAAAAATTTAGAGCTAGGGCACACCTTCTTTGAAGTCAGCGTTTCCAGTAAATGCACCAACAATTCCCATAGTGACTAGGTATTTTCCAGGGAGAAAAAATAAAATGAAAATTGCCAATGAAAGAGCTAGAAGACATCTGGAAATAATCAAACAAAGAAATGAAATTGGTCATGAATGCTGAAATTACAAAGAATATGAATCTAATTCCACTAATTTCGCTGCAAAGAAAGGTATTGAGTTTTATTTTGTAACAACAGCTTCTATCTAATGGAAATATTCTGACAAACTTGCTTTTAAGACTTACGCTTTAGAAAGAAACGTGTCTTCCCATCTGCAAATCCTGTTTTCAAGAAAACAACAAACATGCTATAGGTAAGATGAACGTTTATTCGTTTGTCTCACGATGGAATCGCTTTGAGTTGTTGATCGCGACGTTTCGACTGCAATAGTGCTAGTCTTCATCAGGCGATGAGGTCGATTGTTTACGTGTCGCTATTTGTAGCACGATGGTTCGCTGCTATTGGTGCATTTCGATCCTCATTATTATTCCGACTATTAGATGTTGTTCCCTTACAGGTCCGCTTTGTGGTTGGTCGGCTGTTGTACTTTCTGATCGTGGGTATCCAAGCTTCTGGAATTTCGATTCCACTATCTCTATTGATGTTATTAGGATGAAGACTTATACGGATAGCCTCTTTGACCCTACGTGTATACCAGTGAGGGTCACGATCAATAAACTTAACTTCTTTCCAAATAGGAAGATGCCCCGTTTCGTTAGCGTGTTCCGAAACTGCAGAGGTTTGCGTACGAGCAAGCCGTATATCTCTGTCGTGTTCTTTCATCCTGTCTTACATCGCTCTCCCTGTTTCCCCGATGTATACTTTGCCGCACTTACATGGAATTTTATAGACGACACCGTCTTGTTTAGTTGGTTCAAGGGTGTCTTTCGGTTGCACTAAGTGAAACCTAAGAGTTGTGTCTGATTTGAAGACGGTGCGTACGCCTTGTTTTTGTTGGCAGCAGCGAAGAACCTCTGATACACCTTTTATGTGGGGTAAAACCACAGTAGATTTAAATTCCTGCGTAGGTTCTTTGTTGGCTGTTGGTCTTGTTGTCTTTGTGAGCTTTCGTACAAATGAAGAAGGATATCCGTTCGAAACAAGTACCGATGATAAATGTTTCTTTTCTTCAGAGATGGCTGATGGTTTTGATGTGAGGTGTTTGGCTCGGTCGTATAGACACTTAACAATACCACGTTTCACTGACTGAGGATGGTGTGAATCATAGGCTAGGTATTGGTCAGTGTGGGTGGGTTTTCTGTAAACAGTGGTGGTCAGAAGACCGTTTGAATCCCTTGAAACTGACGTGTCGAGAAAGGGGATAGTGTTATCTTTCTCGATTTCCATGGTAAAAGGAATAGTAGGCTGTTGACTGTTTAGATGTTGTAAAAAGCCGTCTACATAGTCTTTACCTAAGACTGTAAAAGTGTCATCTACATATCGCTTCCAGATCTTAGGTTTATAGGTCGCTGTTGCTATCGCCCGTTCCTCAAACTCTTCCAAGTAAAGGTTAGCAATAACCGCGGAGACAGGGCTCCCCATGGCTGCTCCGTCTTTCTGTTCGTAAATCGACCGTTGCATTGGAAATACGTGGATCTCAAGACAAAGTTTAAAAGGTCAGCAATTTGTGTAGGTGTAAGGTTTGTGCGGTCGGCAAGACCGGGATCGTTCTCTGGTTTGCATAATGCGGCCTTTACGGCACCCTCGATCGACACGTTTGTAAATAACGATTCTACGTCAAAAGAAACCATGACTTCATTTTCTTGTATTCGCTCATGGCTGATGGTAGACACAAAATGAGAAGAGTTGGTAACTGTGTAGTCTGATTTGCCTGTCAACGGGGACAGGATGTCAGCTAAGTGAGCCGACAAATCGTAAGCGAAGGTGTTTACACACGATACAATAGGTCTTAATGGTATCTCGGGCTTGTGTATCTTAGGTTGACCATATATCCTAGGTGGCTGTTTGTGCCTAGGTTTGATTTTGTTGTAGACAGTTTCTGAAAGATGTCCACTTCGTTTTAAGCTAAGAAGCTTTTCAGTAAGTTTTCGGCTAAGTCGGTCCGTTGGATCTTTATTAGGGAGTTGATATGGACCTGTTTCAATGAGTGTTTTCATTTTGTCATGGTATGTGTCGGTGTTCAAGACAACACTGGCGCGACCTTTGTCCGCTGGTAGAATCATAATAGAGTCGTCTTGTTTCGTGCCGATCGAGGGTGCCGTAAAGGCCGCATTATGCAGACTAGAGAACGATCCCGGTCTTGCCGACCGCACAAACCTTACACCTACACAAATTGCCGACCTTTTAAACTTTGTCTTGAGATCCACGTATTTCCAATACAACGGGTCGATTTACGAACAGAAAGACGGCGCAGCCATGGAGAGCCCTGTCTCCGCGGTTATTGCTAACCTTTACATGGAAGAGTTCGAGGAATGGGCGATAGCAACAGCGACCTATAAACCTAAGATCTGGAAGCGATATGTAGATGACACTTTTATAGTCCGCCTTAGGTAAAGACTATGTAGACGGCTTTTTACAACATCTAAACAGTCAACAGCCTACTATTCCTTTTACCATGGAAATCGAGAAAGATAACACTATCCCCTTTCTCGACACGTCAGTTTCAAGGGATTCAAACGGTCTTCTCACCACCACTGTTTACAGAAAACCCACCCACACTGACCAATACCTAGCCTATGATTTACACCATCCTCAGTCAGTGAAACGTGGTATTGTTAAGTGTCTATATGACCGAGCCAAACACCTCACATCAAAACCATCAGCCATCTCTGAAGAAAAGAAACATTTATCATCGGTACTTGTTTCGAACGGATATCCTTCTTCATTTGTAAGAAAGCTCACAAAGACAGCAAGACCAACAGCCAACAAAGAACCTACGCAGGAATTTAAATCTACTGCGGTTTTACCTTACATAAAAGGTGTATCAGAGGTTCTTCGCCGCTGCCTACAACAACAAGGCGTACGCACCGTCTTCAAATCAGACACAACTCTTAGGTCTCACTTAGTGTAGCCTCCCACGCAGTCGTTTTTAGGGGAGGAGCGTAATACGAATCCCCTAAGAACGACTGCGTGGGAGGCTACACTTAGTGCGACCGAAAGACACCTTTGAACCAACCAAACAAGACGGTGTCGTCTATAAAATTCCATGTGAGTGCGGCAAAGTATACATCGGGGAAACAGGGAGAGAGATGCAAGACAGGATAAAAGAACACGACAGAGATATACGGCTTGCTCGTACGCAAACCTCCACAGTTTCGGAATAGGCTAACGAAACGGGGCATCTTCCTATTTGGAAAGAAGATAAGTTTATTGATCGTGACCCTCACTAGTGCACACGTAGGGTCAAAGAGGCTATCCATATAAGACTTCATCCTAATAACATCAATAGAGATAGTGGAATCGAAATTCCAGAAGCTTGGATACCCACGATCAGAAAGCACAACAGCCGACCAACCACAAAGCGGACCTGTGAGGGAACAACATCTAATAGTCGGAATAATAATGAGGATCGAAATGAACCAATAGCAGCGAACCATCATGCTACAAATAGCGACACGTAAACAATCGACCTCATCGCCTGATGAAGACTAGCACTATTGCAGTCGAAACGTCGCGATCAACAACTCAAAGCGATTCCATCGTGAGACAAACGAATAAACGTTCATCTTACCTATCTTACACCACGATGAACAATAAACACATCTTTAATGACATCAAACATGCTGTGCTATATTTATTTTTGAAGATTAGTTTCGTCATATGCAGAACAATCAAGTGTTATCAGCTGAAGCCAATAAAAGTGTGTAACAGTCGAGCCAGGTCAAGCGTACACCCATAGAATAAAAATTTGAAGTTGATCATTGCAATATTGATTTCATTATTTGTTTCAACAATTCGCTTTTCAATTTTTGATTTGATGAATTCATGCGATAGGCACATTGGAATTTGACAGGTTTCCCGATTTGCATAAACTGCTCCCAATGGATTCCTTCTTTCAGTCCCATCAAAATGCTCAAAGTTTTTTGCGTGCTCTGATTTGTTTAAAAAAGCTGGTAGTGTAGAGAAAAGAAGAAAAAAATTTCTAAATTAGATAACCTTTGGAAAACAGATTGGGAAAACCTGTCAAAATTCCATGAGCCTGTGGCATAATGTCATGCATTCGTTTAGGCCCCAGACTGAATCAGCATTATTGTTACTGCACAGGACATGCCCTTTTTGGTAACCAGCGTAAAGAAACGTTTAGTGATGTCAGTGACAGCAAACAGTAGATGCTGTTGCCATTGGCAAATGAATGTCACAAGTCTCTTAACTTGTGATTGAGATGTGATCACAACTCACCTATAAAATTGCTCCAGGTATTCACAAACATTTTCTTCGAATGTCTGAATTTGAATAGAACTGAAATGCACAAGATTGCTTCAGGATTACAGTCTGTGCTATTACAACTTAAGATAATTAACACTAAATATAATTAACACAGCAAGAGTAGAAAAAGCACTACAAAATTTTGTTCAACCAGCACTAAAAAGTAATACGCAAGTGCTTACATGTGTACTAAGTCTCACTTCAACACGGAACAATCCTATTAGTTGAGGCTGAGGGTTTCAGCCCTTCAATCACAATTCCCAGCAGGGGCTAGAGAAGCGTATTTGATTGGCTTGTCAACCAGGTAGGAAGCCATCAAGGTGCAATTCAAATTTGCTTTTAACGCTCTCATAAGATCTCTGCTCTATAAACAATGTTTTTTTTAACCTCAATATAGTTTAATGTTTTTATCTACTAGTATTGTTTTATTTACACACAACCCCACAAGCTATGTAGCTTTTTTACCCCATCGTGTCTAAATAAAGGTTTTGTTGTTGTTGTTGTTGTTTTAAAAATAACAAATGGGTAAATAGCAAATTTCACATTATCGTATTAATTGAAAGTGGCTTACATATTGATGTATGCACGCAGGTCCAGCTGTGCTTGCTTCATGGCTGCAAGTTTGAGTTCCTTGAGTGAGATCAACAAATTAAAGTTGTCAGCTAATGAGGCCACACAATGTATTTTGACCAATGACGTATGTGTCAGTGTCAGGAGTTATTTAGTAGCAAGTACCCTTTGCCAAGCCAAGCCAAGTACCCTTTGCCAAGCCAAATCTACCACCCAGTGCACTGAAAGTTCTTACCAAATTTACAACATCATCTTCCTTTCTCTTGAATTTGTTTCTTCTCAAGTTAAGGCTGCTTTTTGAGTTTCTGGATCCCAACTTTTTCACCGCAGCCAAAGAAAGTACAAGTACAGCATATACCAGGGGTATCAGAAGAAGATTCACTGCGGATTTAATAGATGCACAGCAAATTCAGTGTTATTCTGTAACAGATTTCATTCAAAAAGCCCTTGCTAGTAACACAAATGGTAAATCTCCAGTAATATATTCTGTCCCTAAGAAGTTAGACTTGCTGTAGGGGGCCCATTTTTCAAGTGTTTTGGTAGGCACATAATAAAACTGCATATTTAGATATCTACATGTAGTAGCTGAGAGGGACACTCCCATATGATGGTAACTAAGAATTCCAGTTGGACAGTGCAGACTGTTCATGTGCATGCTATAGTACGTGTAGACATTGTAAGCTTCGAGTCGATTCTTTTTTCTATTAGTTTACCTTTCTTCTCCCATTAAAATTGAACTGGAAATTTGAGTGATTTAAAAAAGAGAGAGGTTCAAAACTGCAAACTCAAAGTTGCTTCTAACATCAATGGCTTTGAATCCAGGCAGAAGTGAACGTCTGTCTGGGTTTTAAGTAGACTGCGAGCAGTCTCTCTTTTGCCAAAGCCATGAACGTGATATTCGAGCGGTGAGCGGCCGCTTGAATATCGCACTCGCTTTCTCGCTGCTCCTCCGGCAGGAATTTTAGAGCAATAGAGAGACTGCTCGCAGTCTAGGTTTTAAGCAGGCAGAGGTTAGAAGCAACTTTCGATTTGCAGTTTTGAGCCTTTCTCTTTTTTTAAATTACTCAAATTTACACTTCAATTACAATGAAAGAAGAAAGGGAAACTAATAATGAAAAGATTTTAGGGATACAACAAACTGATTCCACAGAAAAAGCCAATTATTGTGGTTTCGTGACCAACAGATTGTTTGTTTCTCTTTCCGTTTCATCTCACACCTGACTGGTAGCTACACAAATGAAAATGTCAAAATCAAATCAAAGTGCTCCCAGTTTTTTTTATTTCGACAGTAAATAGCTAGCATATGAGACTTCTAATTCAGAATTCATTTATTCACCACAATCTCACAATACAGTGATGTGACTGCACTCCTAATTTACAGTCAAAATACTCGGTGCATTCCGCTTATTATTTGGGAATGACTTTCATTAATCGGGAACGGATTGCATTATTGGAATCAAAATTCCACTTTCAGATTAAATATTGTAATCTTCCAATGGTAACCTTATTTCAAATAAGTGGCAGACTGTTGGCAGCTTGTTGTGCCTGATTTGATTTGTGTTTGCTCAACAAAATGTTAATCTCAAGTACTTTTCCACGCGAAGAAGCAGTCTACTGTTATAAAACTGTGAAGAAGAATATTTCTTAAACAAGTGTGCTATAAATGCACAAGAAATGTTACTGAAAATTGAGAAAATTCCCTGTCATGTCAAACAGACTGAAACCAACAGCCACCAACGGTTTCGTATTTCGCATGTGAACTTTTGGCTTATGCAAGTCACTCATGTCCAATACACCCAAACTGAGTCGAATCGTCTTAAAGCAAAGACGATTCGAGTCAGCTCGAGGATCAAAGACTTCCAACTCACCGGAAGTCCGTTTAGCGGAACTCGACTTACCGGAAGTCAGGTCGCGAATAAATGCGCAGGGAGCTGAAAAATTTTGACGAATCGACTCGAATCGACTCGATTCGAGTCGATTCGTATTCCTAAAAGTCGATTCGACTCAACGGAAATCAGGTCGTAAAGTCCTTCAAGTATGTGCGCGTGACACAATAAGACATAACAAGGAACGCATGGACCTTTCTCGTTCTTAAAGCGTCACTGATGCGACACTAAACAGGAACATTGTAATGAACCTTCTCCCTCGCTTGTGTTGTTGATCTGAAGGATTTGCACACGGAACGACAAGAAGATAACATGAACCTTCCTCGTTCTTAAAGCGAGTCGATTCCACCACTTTTCCTACCCTCCCTGTTCGCCTTCTTGTGTGATTTTTTTATAAGTGTCTTGCAAATCGACTTTCCAGTTAGTTGAATCGACTACACAACAGACGACTTGAGTCGAATCGACTCGAATCGAGTCGATTCGACCACTTTTTCAGCCCGCCCTGTTCGCCTTCTTGTGTGATTTTTTCTAAGTGTCTTGCAAATCGACTTTCCAGTTAGTCGAATCGACTACACAACGGACGATTCGAGTCGAATCGAGACGAGTCGTCACTACCTTAGACGAATCGAGTCAGTTTGGGCGTATTGGACAACCCTCATGCAAGTAACGATGGAATCAACATTCGTTACTTCGAATGAGTCTACTGTTGGAAGATTTTAATCTTCCATCCGAAAATGGAATTTTGATTCCAATGATGCAATCCATCCCGATTAATGAAAATCATTCCTAAATAATGAGTGAAGCACACTGAGTATTTCGACTGTAAACCCATGAAAGAAACTGAGACTAGACAGTGAAGTTTATTGTGTGTGAATTTCCTTCTGAAAAACGATTGTTTTTTTTCTGGAGTGATCAACTGTCTTGCAAATTTATACCTAGTTCACAAAGTATTGAAGTGCATGATGTCAGGTGGGGTCTGTATAAAAATTTTACCCCATTCCTATCTCTGTTCTTAGCCATCCCAGCTTCCATCTGCATAAAATAAAAAGCTGTGAATACATTTGTTGATTTACCTGGATATTTGATGGACAGGTAAACAGAAATCAGCATGACCACAAAACTTTGCCTTTGTGACTGCCACCTTAAATCAAAATCAAGGCAGCAATGATACACTGTCGATACAAGTCCAATGTATTAACAAAATGAGACATTTGACACGCATGCATTTTATCAAAACTGCGTAAATAAAATTGTGAAAGGCAGTCAGCATCATATACTAGCTTGCATCTTCCAAAGTTTGACCTTCACGGAGGAGGGGAAGGGAAGATGAGAATATGATGATCATAATACTGAGTAGTGCCAAACATTTACAGTTTTCTTTCATAAGTTTTATTCCTTAAAAAAAAGACACTGTCCCTTTGTAAAGCTGACAAAAAATGTTGATTGGAGTATGATTACATGAATCATTCTTACAGGCTCGATCTTTTGGCTTACCTACCTCGTAACGAAATGGAAGCTTTCGTAGCATTTAACAAATGGTTCAATGAGCTGACAAAGCTTTCTGTGACAGAGCACAAAACTACCAATGTCAAATTTCACGACATCATTTTCTTGTTCGGCAATGAGATCGCTGACTCCATGAGATTTGGAGTCTTGTTCGTTCTCTAACGTTGACTCCTCCATCATCCATGTTTTGTTGTTGAACTTGGTAACCGCGTACCTAAAATTTCCCGCATGCGCTCTTACCTAGGCTCAGTCTCCAGCCGTGAGTGTCTCGATGCGCCCGCGATTCTCGCCACTTCCACGTGAAAGTGGCGAGAATCGCGGGCGCATCGAGACACTCACGGCTGGAGACTGAGCCTAGCTCTTACCACGACCACACCACAGAGAATGGCCTGTGCATTTATAATGGCTGTGACGGTTTATCGAATTGGCAAAACCAAAGCCGAAATTTGGGAGTTTTAAAACTGAGGAAAGTGAAATAAAAACTAAAAACAATTGATGCCATGGTGTTTTGATTTGTTTTTCTACGCTTATTTTGGCGATGTTTTCAAAATAACGGTCAGACTCACGCGACCTCCCGCTGACCAAAAAGCCAGTGGACTCTGGGTACGAGATTGCTAGCAGGCGATGAGGGAGTCAGGTTTCATCCTCCTCCCAAGGAACGCGGGCGCACTAAACGGCTGGAGATCGAGCCTATGCAACTACGCGACCCGCAAATTACACTACCCAGTCGAACGTTTCGCCAAAAAAAGTCGTATTTTCCAGATTTCTCTACTTTTGAGCGAGTCCGACTGTTATTTTGAAAACGTCGCTTTCGCGAGCCTTAAATCGCCAAAATAAACACAGAAACACAAACCTAAACACCATGGCATCAATTTTATGAGGTTTTATTTAATTTTCCTCAGTTTTTCAACTCCTTAATTTCGGCTTCAGTTTTGCTATTTTGATAAACCGACACAGCCATTATAAATGCACAGCCCACCACACAAACAGAGGATGGTAAGCCTGTGCCGCGACTTGTTCCGCTAGAGTTTTATGTTGTTTTTGGGTTCAACTCAGCCTGAGAAAACAAACAGCGTTTTACGCTCACCACCACCAGTGCTCCCGCAACGTCGTCTGTTTTCTCGGGCTAACGAGTCTTCCGTCTAAGTTTTAGAGAAAAAGGACATTGATAAATAGTCCGTCAATAGTGGAGAGCGGGTAGGAGAATTACAAATCTCGAATTATCCCTTGGAATTATCACGTTCGATCATACATATGGTTTCCTACGAAGGAAATGGCTTTGTAAGGTGCAGCAGCCCCGATCCGGGATAATTTTCTTTTCACGCCCATTTCCAGATGAGGGACATTTAGATAGTAGATATTTGCGTTTTTCATTATCTTAAAAACAACCTTAAACTTTGTCAGGTTCGTAAAACGTCTAGCATTTAAAAGTGAGCTCTGTTTTACTATTTGGCTTCGGGTATAGTCACTTTTATGTCAAGGAAAACATTTGATCAATTACCCCCGCAAGGTTTTGCTTGTAATCTGCACGTGTAAGTAGTTACAGAATAAATCTGGTTTTGTCAGCCTAGTACCCAGGCGTTCTCCTCCCGCTCACGACTTGACTTGGTGCGAAAGTCGAGTGAGCGAGAAGAGAACGCCTGGGTACTAGGCTGTGGTTTTGCCAAAATGAGCCTCACATATGTGACGGGAACTGATGATGAAATCAAGTAAGACCGAAAGGAGAAGTGGAGAGAAACTGTCGGGTCGATGAATTCAAAGAAGAGTTGGAAAATCAATTACTTCCAATGAATACACTAAACATGAGCCTCTACAGGGCGATGGGATCTTGGGATCGCATTACAGTCAGCGCTCGCCTTGCAGACACCCCCGGCGCCATGACGGACACCCCGCTAATACAAACAGCAGCTAAATCCCCAGCAAAAGTTACAGACGTTTGACTGAAACAAACCCCCGCTATTACGGACTCTCGCTATTGCGGAATTACGGACACTTTGCTCGGTCCCGAGACACAATTTTATTGTTTAACTCCCGTTGTAGCGGACATCGAGAGGCATCTTTGATGAACTACTTACTAACTATGAAAACCGTTTTTGATATCGCCTTTGTCTTTTAAGATAGACTTATCAGATCTTATCAGGTGGCCATCAATTCCTCCTCCTCTTCCTCGCAAGGGCAGTGTCGCTCGTAGATTCGTCTAGTCTTCAAATATTTTCTTCCGCCGTAAATTCTATGAGTAACGTCCTGCAATTTCTATACAACTTCTCCGCGGTTGATTCTTTGTCCACAAATTTCTGCCTTCACTTTGTGGCTAGCCCTCCCGAATAAAAACAATGTTGCAGTTCTCGATACACCTCATGGCTTACGGCCAGCAATGCCCCCATTATCTTCCCTAATAGGAACTGCATGCTGATGGAGGAGAGGGGGGGGGTCTACACAGAGCCAGCTTGAACGATATTTTTGAGTCCTCAGCAAATGTAAGTGCTTAATGTAGAAAACCATTTGGATCGGTAAAGGATAGTTTCTCCAATATACTACTATACAAAAAAGTGTATGAAATCTCTACTCTCAGTTATCAGGCTCTTGACAGTCATGCAAAAGCGGCTCTGAGATCGATACTGCAACCAATGTAGATGTAAATACATGTAATTCCCCTACCGTAAATGCATTTTCTAAGAATTTTTTGTCGCATCCCGCTATTATGGTCTCTCGTTCTTACGGACACCAAATCTTGGTCCCGAAGGTGTCCACAATAACGGGATGTCACGTGCAAAAACTTTCTAGGCTGGGTGCTACTTCAGTACATTTTTTCAGTTAGCGTATCAGTTTTGATTATTTAAAATACCTGCCACAAAGTTTGACGCGGACAGCCGAAAATGAGCAGCGAAATGTTTTTCATTTTAATAGAGCACAATCATGTCTGCTAATTTTCGTAAATGAGAATAATACGCAGGGGGATAATTTTTAAGCGAAGATTGTTTACACACAAAAAGTGAGCAAACACGGGCTACAAAGAGGTTCTTGCACAAGTTGATTCTTTCACAACTTGTATTTTCTGGCTTTTGGTTTAACCTGGGCAAGTAAAGAGAGTGTTCTTTAAACACTAAATATTTTTTTCAGAAGATTTTACGCTTTATGCGCCGCCGAATTTGTCCCATCCACTGTGTTATAAATCTCCCACTGTGATTTAACGAAGTTGAAAACAAAACGAATAACAGCCTGCAAACGTTAACAAACGGAGGTAAACGTTCTAGGTTTTGCCTAGGTTAAACTGTAGCCCTAAACCACGTCACCATTAACGAAATATACAACGCAATCAGTCATAAAATATGCGACACTAAAGACATCTTAGCAGTTAATAAGTCAGATTAAGTGTGCTCAATCAGCAGCGGGTCGGGGCAATCTTAGTGAAAACTGTTAGTATTTGTTATAACGACCAATCAGGTTCGTATAAGGCTAAGAGTCCACGGTATACATGTTAAAACGTTAGTTAGAGAAGCTCAACACATTTCGGTGGTGTAAATTTAAAGCAACATGATAGAACTGGTCTGAATCCAACCAACTGTGCAGGTGGAAACGTTGATCGGCCGCCGTTTTGAAGTGGGCTTAAAACTGAGAAATTACTCGATTCGCTTCATCTGAAGTTGTACAATGATTTCATTTTTTTTTGGAAACAAAGATAAACTATTATTTTAATGTTCTAAGTGACACAATGTGGTATAAAGCCCCTACACCAGACAGCACCACTCTAATGGGAAAAGAGAAAGGGACACTCAACAAAACATTTTGAGAAAAATACTTCAGTGAAATAATTTTCTGTTTTCACGGATTGTTTCCGAGCGTTTTGAAGGGCTATTATGTAAGCTGACATGGGGGGGGGGGGGGGGGGAACGGAATCCATCTGCCGGATTTTCGACTGAGCTGCTGTTTGTTTTCTGAGCACGCTGTTGCTGACTCTATCCCACACTTTAAACGAAATGTTTGCCCCTTCGAAAACAAAAGAAATCTCCAGCTGATATTCGCGTGCTGCGAAGGTATATATTTCGCTGATGGAAACGTCAGCCTATTTTATCGCAATGAAATCTAATTATCTCGGCGATTTAGGCTTTTCCAAACAGATATTCCGCTGGAACATACTGTTGGGTGCCTCGGAGAGAGACAATGGGGAACAAAGTATCTTCGACATGACACGACAGCAGCGAAAAGGATTCAACCGCCAAATCTCAAGTTGTGGTTGAATAAAAACAAAGTTTTAAAAAAAGACTATATACTAGATATCTTCAACTTTCCTAAACAAGTATTTAACAATACCCAGGAAAAATCACTGAAAGATCATTCAAATTATTATACAATCACTCCAAATCCCTTTTATTTTAGACTATTCACATATGTACAAATGATTACTCGGAAATTTCAGCTAAGTATGAAGTACCTAAACGTTCTAAATTTTCTATCAGTGTAAAAGAAAATTTAAAAAACCTCACATGTTCAGTTAATTTCTAGTGGTTGTTGTTTCATACGAAAAAGCATTTTTAAATATAGAATATTAATTTAGGCGCACTTTAATGTTTTGAAATGAAAGCGAGCTGAATAATTGTGCATGTTTTATATGGTCTCAGTAAATATATAGCCTTGGTTAATTGTTCACGTGTTGTTCTGTTCAAATGCGCACAAATGTTCACTGTTTGTAAACTTGTTCCCCGCCAATAGAATCTGTGTCTTGCAGATGATCATCGTGACCAGTGTATAAATGCTCCTTTCTCCACTTGATTCTTCTGTTCTGGAACCAAATCTTCACCTGGGTTTCCGACAGGTTTAACTCTGTGGCCAGGCGTTCTCGCTCTGTGCCTACAAGGTACTGTTGCCGATCAAAAGCTGACTCCAGCCGCTTAAGTTGCTCCGAGGTGAATATGGTTCGTTTGCGACGTTTCTTTGTTTCTGGTTTATCCCTTAATCCTACGGTGAGACTGCCTGCGAAAAAAGAAAAAAAAACATCGTTAAAAGATACAGTCCTATAAACGCTTTAACCGCAATTGATATTTTGGCTATATGAATGGAAATATGGAGGATTTTCAACTGGCTGTAAATCTCGATTATTTAAATTGACAATTTGCGTTTGTATCAACCAGATGAAGGGACTATCGCTGTATATCCCTGTTCTTAAAAATTAGAAAGGTTAGAATGCATAATAATGTACAGCTTTTATATGTCTTTTCATTTCGCTTCAGATCATTTGTAATTATGGCGTTTTCTTCTTGCTATTTTTGAACACGTTAATAATATTGAAAAGAGTGGTGCGTCATGTGTTGTTTGGCATTATTTAATTATTGACTGACATTAAAAATAAGGACTTGTCATTTGTCGTTTGATTATAGATCGGTTGCCTGGGGCGGTCGATGTTATTAGGCCGTGCGCATTGGCGATACACTGCATGTCCTTAGGCACAACCGGAACTGACAATGTGTTGATAACAATTCAGTTGAAAGAGAATTTCAGTTAACGACAAGAAAACAAATTAAAAACAGGAAAACAGGGAATATGAATATTGACTACTCGAAGATTGAGTGAAAGTTCTACTGTTAGCCGCAACAACTACAGCATATCGTCGTTTTACACTGAAGATATATTTTTTTTAAATCAATCACTTTAACATACAGAGTCTAGCATATTCCTTGCTTTGTGGCTTGTCTTTTAAGTAGTTCTGTTGTTTCCTTCTGAGACAGTCTTTCATGATCTCTTTTGACCAAATACGAATCAATGAAGGAACAATTAATTTGATTGTGCTTGAATAGTGTGTACAGAAAACAATAAACCATAAAACACAGGTCAAACATAGAAAGGGAAATCTTAAAATATTTTTAATTTGTTGTTGCACGCAATAATATTCCTTTAATTACCGCTCACGAACCAAGACTTAATAATTAACACCACGGAAGAAAAACTCCCAAGCATTTGGTTTTTACATAATATCATTGAGAAACCATTGAGAAACCTGCACAACATACAGTATGTGCTTAAAAATGCAGGCCCCTGATTTAACGAAACGCAGACGACTTTAAAATAAGTGAAATTAAGTTTGCAAATGCTTTATTTAAAGTTTTACTTACCATGTCTGGTTTGCGATGTTTCACTGAATGGGAAAAACAACTGCTGGCCATTTAAACAGTGACTTGACGGGACGTAAAATCCTGAAGGCCTTGCGAAAACGCCAAATGCAGCAGTGGGGAAAAATGGCGAATGCTCCGTTGCTTTTGAGTACAGCCTAGGGTCTCCTTGCATCTGTAGCAGCGAACTGGCTTGCAATCTCAAATGGGATTCGCTTGATTTTTGGTATGGAAGTGGTGCTCGACAAATGTGCTCACTATCTCTGTCATCCACGCAGTTAGGAAACGGACAAGAACAATAAGAACGGAATGATGACTGGTAAGTACTGCTTGGCTGCATTGCGTTTGTACCACAGAAAACACGCTCAACTTCACCCTACACAAAGTACTAATTTGAGCAAGTTGATTCTTTCCGACCAGTGCCCTTTTAAGCGTCTGAGTAGAGAGTTATTGAGTAGTCGTATTTATCGACAACTGTTGCCTGACAACTTGAAAGTTCTTGCAAACACGTTAGCAACTTATTTAATCCAGTTATGAAGAAAACGCGGTAAGCTGTACTATTGTTTGGCATTTATTTTGATTAAAAAAAGGCTTCAATGAAAAGCAAGAATGGATGCAACTCCCGGGATGATTTAGATTAAGGCCTCGTTAACTTTGCAGTACAGCTCTTAAACATCAATGGTCGTGTTTAAATATATGGGTTGTTAATGTGCTAAAAGCCAAATTGTTTGTAATGTTTGCCATTTTACTATCAATCTTTGTCATCATTTGATGTTTATCCATCTACTTGCCGTCAAAATTCGGTTTAACGCTGATCCATTAGCGCCCTAATTTTCCCAACAGGGCAAACTAATTTTAGCACGGGAAATCAAGCCGTGTAGTATGGGAGATAGTATACAGTCTTGAACATGTCACAGCAAAAAAATTAAGAAACTCGTCACTTATTGAAATTTGTTCCTGGTTCTTTCTTTTCTCTCCTTTAATTTATTTCGTGTCGGTTAAAAAAAGAAAAACAATAAAAAGTTCAACCCCTCGTATCCCATCGTAACCGGGTCTAACTTTCAAATGAGGTTCAGTCCGATATTGTACAATGAACCTCAAGTTAGCTTTCAGCGTAAGGAGGGATAACTGGAGTCTTACCAATGGAGAGATGCTATGTTTACAGCAAATATGGCATGGCGTCCCTTGCTGGGGTTGGTTTCAGAAGTCGTAACCAATGAATTTCAACGCTTTTCGCTTCGGAGTTCGCTCACGATCACACTGAATAAGATTGCAATAAGACAATACATCGCTATGCAGGGGCAACAAAGCAGACTCAAAGTGCAACATTCGCGAAAGGTAAAAAGTCGAAGTTGAGACTCATCCACTTTTCAGCCGAAACGACTACGCAGGACATAAGTTGCTAAACTCTGAAGCCATACGAAAACAGTCAAAATTTGATAAAATCTTTGAACCGTTTTGTCTTACTTTTTGTTATCTGTACGATGAACGTGCTAGTTTACGCAGATATACGATTTAGCATTACACATTGAAATAATGGCTTTCTCCACGTGGTTATTAATTCCGCTTTGAATGATTAATCTCCAAAATGAATTTGAGATTCCTTCTATTATGACCTTGAGTGGGCATTAAGAATAGCTAATTGCCAAACAAATTATAAATTTATTCTTATTTCACAGCGCCTGGCCTTGTTTGTGACGCTCGATAAACTTCCTAATATAGCCTTACAAACGTGGCAAATCAGTTCGTGTTCTTTTGGGTTGTTCATGTATGCATTAAAAAAAAACAAACGATCGAGTGAACAATTGATCAAAAAAGTTAAACTGCACCAGATAAATTGAGAGGAAAACACAGACAGGAAGACGGTAGCCAAGGAGAGGTAATTTTACTTGTAAGAATGTGTGTTATTGTGTACCACATAGTGCAGCTAAACACTTCAATTATATTCAAAACTAGCCTTTTTAATCCCATATCTGGAACTTGCATGAGTCAAAGAACTTTATCTTTTTCAGTGGAAGGCACACTGAGGGGCCAGCAAACTGGCCAGATGATGACACCGTTCACAGTACGAGATTCAGTGAGATGACACCGCATAAAAAACAACAAAAGAAACCACCAACATAGTCACTACTCAAACGCAATTGAAAAATTATATTTGAATGTTTTCAAATTAAATTTAATTGTTATGAATAAGAGAAATAAATACATAATATAAAGAACATTGAAAAAGATAAAGAACATTGTCACCACAAGGAAAAGGTCACTCAGTATAAATCGCTCGGAGTATCGATTAAGACAAACTAAAGCCAAGAGATTAGTCAATTGAAAATATTTTTAAGTATTTTCTCAATCGTATGGAAAAATTTGTCTTTACAATCTAAACCGAAGAACGTCATATATTCAAATGATAATTGTATAATCTGATTAGAGGCTTCGGCGAAGAAGGCGTAAGAATTGTCGTGGACAGTTAAAAAATAGTCGCATTTGGGAAAGATGTTTTTTTGAATGCTACGCTAAAAACAAGACTAAAAAAAGGTATCCAATACTACGCATCGAAATGACTCGGTCAATTTTCTAATTTAAGTCCAATTATATAGCGAACAACACCTTAGAGACATTTCCGCTGAATAACCGAATCAGGGAATGAAAAAAAAAAAGAAAATTACAGGGACGAGAACGTTACTTTTCTTTCATTTTAAAAAATACTTTTATGCGCTTTTAAAAGCAAGCACGCTCTCCCTCAGGATATTTAGTGTCTTTCAACTTATCGTGATTTATTTATTACGAAGTTTGGAATCAAAAGCATACCTTTTAATACCAAAAGTTTAATATTGCAGTTTCCAATGTCTTCCTTTGGCCCTTTTAAAAATTATATTAGTTATAATCTAACATGGTTGGCATTTTATTTATGGTTTTATGATTCACCGCCCGCGTGGCCAAATACAGCACTAACGCGAGTCTCCCGACACAAAATTGCGATTTTATAAAAATTTTCTTCCCTTAATTAGTACAGATAGTCATTCATTACGATTTTTTATAAGTCCCTACTAAGATGAGTAAAAATGAAAAACTAATTTCGTTTATGTGAAAGATGAAATAATCAACAATGACACGAGCGTGGGACAAAGAAAAAATCTGAGTCCCCGACAGGAATCGAACCGAGCTGAAAATTCACCATCAATTTCAGTTATCACAATTCATGATGACATCGACATTGCTGATCCTAGCAGTATGCAGGACGCATGTCACATAAGAACTCAGTAAAATGGCCTCGCTCTCCATGAGTTCTCGGAGCTCAGTGGATAGAGCGCCCGCCCGGTGTTCGGAAGGTCATGGGTTCGATTCCTGTCGGGGACTCAGATTTTTTCTTTGTCCCACGCTCGTGTCATTGTTGATTATTTCATCTTTCACATTTAATTTACCGAGCTGAAAATTCACCATCACTTTCATTTATCATAATTTCGTTTAATTTACGATGCTACCTCCTGGCGAGTCAGTTCATTCATACGTACTGACCATTGACACCCAGGGGGTACTCCTTAAAGTGGACTATATGGGAAGGCTCCGCCCGAAAGGGGTGGCTTTTTGCCCTTGCAGCGTACGAAAGGGTGGGAAAATTTACTGTTTAAGGATGTTGAAGGCTCGCCGAAATACACCTTAAGCTGAAAGAGATAGCAGCTTAGACTAAGTACTAAAAACGTTTGCAAAATTTGGTCAAAACATAGACGAAAGCTTCGAGCCTTTGAGAGACTAAATCCCGTGATGAACTAATACGGCTTATTCTTGAGGCATTAAAAAGTGAAATTTTTGTTCTAGAAATATGACAGGGGTAAATTTCGATAAAAATTAGTATATTAAAAGGAAAGAGTTTAAACCTTGGGGCGGAGCCTCCCCGTACCAAACTCATGAGTTTGCCCTCCGCGGGCTCGGTGTAAGTAAAGACTAACCAAGCCCGACTTACGCTGAAGTTTGTAGGAGAAGGGTTTGTGCCAACCAAATAAGTGTTCTTATTTGTTTTCTTTGCTTACGCAAGCAACTGGACTAAACTTAACAGACATAGAAACGACTTCTTGATATCTTCTTCCTCAGTTGATTGCTGTGTGTGTGTGTGTCTGTGTGTGTGTGTGTGTCTGTGTGTCTGTGTGTCAATTGCAGTGTGTTTTAATTACGTTCCGAGTATTCAAAAAAAAACAAATGAGGTTAAAAAGCTAAGTTTTCCCTATTTCCAATCATCATCCTAACTAGATGACAAGGAGCATTTAGTGAGTCCGTTTTTTTAACTGAATTATGTTCTGAGCATGCCAAAAAGCGATTACGCTGAAAATCTATGTAGTCCCGATTTGTAAGCATCAACCAAACGGTCATGTGCTAACTTGGCGTCTTCTTTTACTCTTTACTTGAAAGATGGACATAGGCACGATTTTGAAATATATTGAATATAATAAATATAAGATAAACTTATGCCAAAGGGAGGATTAAGAATTAAAATTAAACATGTCGAAGTACAAAATACGCACACAAAAAAACATCCAGCGAACCTTTGAAGCGGAACCTACTTTGAGTGACAGACAGAATTATACGTAATTATACGCTTTCCACTCTATATATGGAACAAAGTATGTATTTTCATTCTTTCAATGCCTTTACACTGGAAAACTGTGCACATTGCCACAATGACTTTCTTTCTGTTCAGACATATATCACACGTACGAGGCGGGAGTTCATAGTCGTCAAACACATGACGTTTAGTCGGGCAAAACTTGTCTGGTATTCGGGCACCAAATACTTTTCAAAACGAACCTCTGTGCGTGCCTCAACTCCCTGAAATCAAAGAAAAGGACTTGCCTGAGCACAGAACCTTCAAACAGAAAGGGCCACCAGTCAGCACAAGTATGCTCTACACATACATGCCAAACTCTATTAAATGGCTATATAGATAACCTGTTCCAGGAGTTTCAGATTGCGGAGAACGAAGAAAGGGTAGTGCATGAGAAAGAATATTTCGAGGGGATTCCTTTCTCCTTTTTCCCCTCACCACATATTTCTTGGCGCGTTCAAGTTTCTTCACTCCAGTCAATCTGTCAACCAACTATGATCCGAGCGTCTGGAATAAGCTACCAATAAGAGCCATAAACAGATAGCAGAACCCATCACTGACCACAACAAAGAAAGCACTTTCAGATCCTTCAGACCATTCTAGACAGCACTGAATTTGTATAGTAATACTGTAGAGGAGTATGTTCTCTTGCAACATAACTTAAGCAATACCAAACCAAACATTGCCGGCCACCAAAATCCACAAAAGAAGATTTTATAATCTTCATTTAAAAAAGAATAAAAAAAGAATAATTTAAAAATGAATAAAAGCCGATACTAAAATGAGTCGAAAAACGGCAACAATGGTGAGTGTCCACTTTTTAGTGAAAGAAACTCTGTGGTCGTCTGAACAAAACACGAAACTGGCCAAAGCACGCGCTTGAGAGTCGTTCGTGCAGGCCATTAGCCATTGCTAAGTGAAATATAGGAAGAGGAAGGTCTAATAGCTCTAAACGGGCTATTAAACGTGAACAGGAGTCGCGTAGGTTCGTCACCGTCGTCTCTTGCACCAGTGACCAGCAAGTTTCATTCGGGCAAGATACCACCCCATCCCCCCCCTACCCCCCACCTGCTACAAATTTTGCCCTTATGCCTATGAATGTTTGAAGGCACTTGCTCACTAAAATTGATTAGATTTAAATGGCCCATACGTTCTTGTATAAACAGACCCATTCCATTCTATTAGAATGAAAGTTCATTCCATTCCACGAGTGATATTGTTTTAGTTTCCCAGCGTGTGATTAGTTCACTGCATGGCATTTCAGTTTTGGCAGCGTTAGAATAGCTCATTCCATAGCATTTCAGTTTTCCTAGCCTGTAATATCCTTCTTAGTTTATTCCATAACAATTCGGTTTTCTGTTGCATGTAATATTATTCTTAGTTCATTCAATAACATTTTAGTTTTCCTAGTGCGTGGTGTCATTCTTAGTTCATTCCATAGCATTTTAGTTTCCTAGCGTGTGATATCCTTCCTCCTTAGATCCGCCAGTGTCTCCAAATCTCAGCTGAGAGACAGGGAGGTGTGTCTTGTTAGTCAGCAGACCGCTGTCCTCTCGCCAAACCTGATCATTCGAATCACAGTTACAGTTGGATTTGCCTATCGCGCATTCCATTGCCGTATTCTCTTTTCTCAGCTGAGTTACATAACCTCGTATTCCTGTAATGTAAACTGCTGAAGACATCGGGATCTTGAAGCAAGTAGGTAAACATGTAATTCTTCCTAATTCGAGACCTGAGAGAACTAATAAACACTCACTGTCACTAAATTCTATCCAGTTTTTCACGAGCTTAAGACTACAAAGAAAAAATCTGAGTCTCCGAGTGGACAAATGTTTCTTTGCTGGCGACAACCTGAATACAGTTTACCGAAATATGGTAGAAGTATTTCTCTTTAGCAAAAAATCGATTGTAACCAACTACGAAGCCTAAGGCACTATTATATAAAAAAGGGAATGATTGACACTACAAGCCTACACAGACCCGAGTGCTGTTTCCTCTTGTTACCCGTCAGGGATAATAACGAGATGGAAGCTTTGATCAAGCCAGCCATTCCAGTTTCTTGCAGTTTTAATCAGAGTATATGGTAAAGACCATTTCGAAAATCAGTTGCATTGTAAATTAACTTTAGTAGAGTGGATTTGCTCTGATTCCATACTTTTAAAAAACCTTGTCCAAGATTTCTTTTATGTGCTAGGCAACCGAATACAACTTATGTATGTCGAATATGTATTTCGTCCATAAGCCTGAGTGTCATTCATTCTTATTAGTTTTTTTTCTCTTTATTCATGTTCCCGGCTGAAGACTGGACAACGGTAAAAAACTGATGCTCAATATTTTGGAATTACCTTACTTATTATCTCGTAGTCCGCAATTTTCGCCACGTATGTGTATGGTATTTTCGAAATATTTCATTTCTATAAGTTTCCCAGAATATGCCGTCCGTATGTCTATATTTTCTCAAACGTCCCGTACGTCTATAGTATTTCCCCAAAAATCCCATTTCTATAACATTTCATAAATATCCCGTATTTCGTTTGCTAGAGCCTCATATGCTATGAAACGAAGACGATGTCAGGTGGTTTATCGATACCGTAAAATCTGCATAGGCTTTAATGTTAAAGCTTCTAACAATGGTCAAATTTATAAAAGTTGGGTCTTTGAGAACAAAATAGCAACCAACAGAAAGTGTTTTTGTTTTAACTTAGCTTAGTTTTTTATTCTTACCACGACCGGTGTGTTGGTAGTTCCGACTCCATATACAAGATCGTCGGGATGTACTCTGTGATCTGAATTGCTCAATTCACACCGGTGATTTCCGTCTTGCAGGGGTCCAACATTGAATGAAACGCAGTCAGCTTCTATAAAACAATTCACCTCGCAAAGATCTGGAGAGGTGATCTTAATTGTCTTGAACACGTGACCAACAAGAGTGCGGCCGCCGATTGGACTACTGAACTCCAATACTCGAGCCGGACAGTTACCTGTAAATTGCATACAATATAATCTTTGAATGTTGTCCTTCAATAGCATTTTCAAAAATAATTTATAAAGGAGGCCTATCACTATTGTAATCTAAAATCCAAGCTTTCGCCGAACAACGGCATTATCAGGGATAAGAAAAATATTCCGCGTAGGCCTATATACAAATGCAAAGTGAGATAAGAAAAAAGCGTAAGAATGCGGCAAGTATGTGAAATGTATAAAACAATAGGTACAAATATGAAAAGGAAACGAATAAAATGGTCTAATGAGCGAGTGTCATTGTACAAAGGGTCTATCCAGATATGTTAAAATAGTTACTAGAACAAAAGGTCCGCGAATTCACTGCATTCCTCTCGGGAGTTGAGGGTAGGTTTCCATTTCCTTATGTAAAATGCTTCAAATAAGCGTAGATTTACGGGGTCGTTTTCCAGTATAATGGTCTTGATTTTAATGCCTTTGTAGTCTTGTTTTTGCGTGTGGAGATGTGTTTCTTTACGGAGGAGTTTATCACTATTGAGATGTTCTCTTACACGATCGTGGATGAAACGTGTAGTACAATATATTATCAATGACTACAGTCATTCAGTTAACTCACAGCACGTGTTTTATGAGGAACTTTAAATCCGATGACTTTTTTCTGATGCTCTTATATTCGACAATACCATTAACAAAGCGTTACGCCTCGCCCCTAGCGTGCGTTTCTCGAAAGCCCCAACCTTGTCGGGCCGCTTTCCAGACGATAAGTCAAAACGTATCTCATAAACAAAGACGTTTCTTAGCAAGAAACTTTGCTAGAAGTTAAACATTTCTTATCTTAAAGACATGTTAAAATCTCAACTTTGTAGAATGAATGATTCATATTTTCACAAATGGCTTTCGGGGGCTTTCGAGAAACACGTAACAAGGCAGCTGTTGAAAGAAAAATGACTGAACACCACAGGGCTATCCATGATCATGAAAGATGGCCTCCGTATCACAACTCTAAAAGTTGTATGATTCTAGGAAAAAAGTAACTTACTGTAAACATTTAAACGTATGGAAGATCATCTCAGTTATGTACGCAACTTCTGCAGTTGCGAAAAGAAAGCCTGAAAAAATTCAGGCTTGTACGGGATGATCTCTGTGATACCGGTGCAGCGCTCTAACCAACTGCGCTAACAAACCAACTGCGCTAACAAACCAACTGGGAACGGGTCATTTTGTTGGTTCAAGATAAACCCGTGGAAGATAAAGATAAAAATTATGATTATATGAAACGATAATATATTCAAATTGCAGAATTAATACTTTCATATAAACGTTATTTCATCTTCATCCTACATGGGTTTATCACGAACCGACAAAGTGACGGTATCGCAAGGGGACATGGGTTCGAATCTCCGTACAAGCCTGAATTTTTTTTTCAGTCTTCCTTTTCGCAGCTGCAAAAGTTGCGTACATAACTGCGATATGATCTTCTACACATTTACATCTTTATTCGTAGTTTTAATATATGATACTTTGATATATTTATCATTTTACTGTAAACAAATGTCGCGAATTTAGTGAAAATTTGTTCGTTTTAAAGTTGAAAATAACCGCGTAGAACGCAGGTGCTAACTCTCTCAAGTGCAAAACAGATACCTGCCATGCATTTTGCAGCCATTTACACAATTATCGTAATTAGGAAAACATGCATCTCAATTAAACAAGCTGGGTTTTTCACTTTCTTTCCTTTTCCACTTTTCAGAAGTGCCCAGCCAATTTCAAATCATCCGTCCAGAGCAGAAATCTGGATTAAATTTTGAATTAAAACGAAAAAACCTAGAGTATTCTCTCTTTGGGGAAACCTAATTGGAACATAAGCCACACTTGTAAATGAATTCATTTTGTTTTCCGAGGGTTTAAACTGATACCCACTATAGACACTAATGACCACTTACACGTTTTACCTCTAGGTCATTCACCTTCGTAAACTGTTTTCAGTGTCACGAAGCACTAGGCCACATGCAAGGGCACTATACAGATTCCAATCTTCAACAAGGATCTGATTATTTATCCAGTAACATTCCTCATAAATGCGAGATATCTCCTCCATTTTTCGTCTCCAATTTCGCAGTAGTGGTCTAGTGTTGGGTGATATAACGCTATTTCTTATGCGCTAGAGAGCGTAAACGTTAATATAACATAACAATGTAATAATTTTACCTCTGTTGACGTTCACTTCGGGGTTAAATAAAACTCCGGCACAAGAAAATAGTATTAGAACGTGCAGTCTGTTCAGGCTATATACAAAACGTCAGTCTTTCACTTGACTTTATTAATACAAGCCATAGATAAACGCTTCAACCAGTTTGTGATAAAGATTGTATCTCACCTAGCGACAAGGGTCTCCAATGATTGCAAAACCTCAATAGCTGAGCAAGACAAACTCATTAGCCGTACCATTCATTCATTCACTTACCGTCTTCACTTCCGTTGCAATCACGCAGATTGCAAACCAGAAATGGCATCAGCCTTAGTGCTAACCTCATCTTTACTGTGCAGCCAGTACTGAGGAGAACTGCTTAATGGAATGACTCCAACCAATGACTTCTGCCACAAACGTCACTTGGCAACGCAAGGTGCCTGATGATCCTATGCGGGGTACCCCTGACTGTTACAGCTACTTTTGGACTGAATAAGACCAAGGTCACAGAGTTCCTTTACGATTTCCAAAAGGTTCTGCTGTGTTACAGATCATTAACAAGATAATACCGACACATTTTTCATTCGTTTTGATCACACTTCCCGTTAAATATCAGCGGGAGATTAAATATTGATCATTATAAACACTGATGCCAGTTAGCAGGGGTGCTTTGAAATTAATTTTCACGGCGCGGGTTGAAGTATATGTAGCCCACGCAGCTGTGTCGCTTTGTTTATCGTTTCAATAAAAATAAACTAACTAGATTTAGAAAGAACGCAAGAAGATTCAGGAATAGTCCCTTTGGGTCACATTCCAATTCAAAAAAGTGTTACTTTTGGCTTGACTGTTCCAACAGTACTCATTGTACAACGCTAAATTTTGGCGTGCTCCCATTGGTCGAAATCGATCACGTGACGCGAGTCTCTCTCCTCAGCGGGCGCCTATCAGCGCATAGTGCCCGTTTTTGGCAATTTTCGCTCAAAATGTAGCCAGTCAGTCAGTCAGTCAGTCAGTCAGTCAGTCAGTCAGTCAGTCGGTCGGTCGGTCAATCAGTTTCAGTGAAACAATCAGTTAATCAGCGCGTGCAGGTTTCTTATTGCACGTGAAACTACCAATGCTTTACAATGTATATACCTATTTATTATTTAGATTTTTCTCATAACAATACATTTTAATAGAAAACAATCATATTTTTAATTTTGATACATGTTACAACGGTTCACATAGCAAGAAGCAACGTCATTAACTATAATATGATTAAGTCACTAGTCTTAATTGTCAACTGCCGATGATTAGATAACTAAATGAACAACAACAACAGTTAAAATTTCTTCTTACGTACTTGCTCCAAAACAAAGAATAAATATTCTTTCATTACGGTAAAATATTTTGTGCATTAAGTATGCAAGCAAAACTGGACGAAAATGTGAGCAAAGTAATAACAAGTAGAGAGCAAAGTTAAGTCGATGGCAAACTAGCAAAAATCAGGTTATTTCAGAGTTATCTGAATAAGCATTGATATTAGCACCCAGTAATAGACAGAACTTTCTCAATGCCAAAATACCTTTACAATGCTATAGTTAAGTATCCCAGTCATGTTGACTTTCCTCAAACGATTTCTGTAGACGACTGACAATTAAAAAACCCAGTCACACGGTGTCAAACCTAAGCGTTTGCTACCGTTCATTGTACGCCTTGGTGTTTAGTGCACCTGTGCTTATCCAACACTCGGTCCGTTTCTCACCTCTAGGGAGCACATGTCTCTTTGGTGGCTACAGGAGTCGAATCTCCGATAAATAATCAGCAAATACAAGGTTTAATTTACGTTGTTCAAATAATTTTCTAGTAATAACCTGTCAGCTTTATGACAACTTGACCAGTGACTTTCCTCATGATTCGGGTTCTAAAACACGATTTGCTGGCTATGAAAAGCAGTCAAAAAAATAAGGCTTGACGTGATCAAGTTCGAACTACGACCGCGAACTATAGCCGGTAACTCATATTTCGAAAAATTTAGATAAGCTCACAACAATGAACCTGTTTGAACGCGTTCACTTAAGTACAGAAAAAGGCTATAGATCAGTCGAAACTCGTGCTGTCATGGCTGAACAGATCGCAGAACAAACTAATGAACCGAATAGATTCCACTGAATATTAACCTCCACCATGTGGTGCAGAAACTAACCCACTGTTCCCACTATTAACATTACAACAATACTTAAAGAACAACAAGCTGCCAGTGCTTAACGTGTTCTTGATGTAACAAAAACAATCTTCAAGAGCTGGTTTGCACTTCATTCGTTGGTGCTTATGGTTTAACAACCACGGAAACGTGAACGAGCTTCGGCCTACAGCAACAGGCTAAAGGGTCAGTTTCTAAAGAAAGTGTGATCCTGCGTTGTTGGGGAAGTGAAACACAAATCTATTCTTATCAACTCAGTTGATAAATCCAAGTTTTTGTTTCGTAGCAATGGACTTCACCTCCATTTGCTCAACCTATGCAAAGAGAAGCGTGCAGATGAATCTTAACAGATGAAGCGAAAACAGCACGAGAACGCACAAAATTACTGTCAGCTCTCTTATCAAACATCCCTTTTCATTCAATCTCCAAAATTAAGTAAAAACATTTGACGCCTTGCTTATTGCTGACGTTATCTAGCATCACTGTTAAGCTAGTACTAGAGTGTTCTTGTCGCAGGTTCAAGACTTAACTGCGTGTCCCATATTTATCATCTCCTCACTTATGTTCACAGGACCATTAGCCACTGACCAGTCTTCAAGCGATACAACCAAATGCTCGGGCAGACGATGGACAATTTTGGCCTTCAGCTGTCGGTTTGCTATTATCTTCAGCCACTCTACTGCTTCTTGGCTCCAAACTTGATGAGCAGGACGAATATTTGCTAAGCTGAGCTTGAGAGCTTGTGCAGGGAGTTTAAAGAACTCATCCTTCATGGGCCTTACCTTATCAGGTGTTAGCCACTCACTGTTGCCAAAATCCACATATTGAACCGCAACCTGCCCTGACGAGGGACATTCCAACGCACGTGCTCGATACCATACGCCATCTTGGCTAAACTGTCCACAGCATTCCTGGCCGGGCTGGAGAGCAGAAGCAGATAAGGGTGCTTCCACACAGTATTGGTTGATCTGCTTCATGAGCGAGTCAAGTGAATTGCGGGCCTCTGCATCAAGGACTTGAGCCCAAATCTCCCCAGGATGGACAACCTCCGTAACAACAACGTCGAATTGATCTACGTTTGGGACCATCACCTGAAGCGTTGAACAAGCCGCATTGTCTTGACTCTGAGCAAGGTTGCGTTGAATCATATCTTGGCTGATGGAGATCCCTGGCTGCCCGTTGGGATTGACCTCGAACAACTGAACTCCCAAAGAACACCCGTTTTGCTGTGTGCTATCAACTTGAGCAAAGAAAGTTTGCGGTGTCTGAGATGTTTGGGCCGTTAAACGGTCTCTTAAGAAGTTGACAGCATCGTTAGACCAAGAGGAGCCTGGAACCGGTTGAATGCCTGCCAAGAAACACTCCCTGGCTTGAATGGGAAGTAGAATGAATGAACGCGTGATTCGTCTGATGGAATCAACTGAAACTACATCTTGGTTACCATAATCAACAAACACAACCATCATCTGGGACTCTGAAACTTCCTGTTCAACAACCGCACGGTACCAGCATTGGTCTCCACTGAACTGAGCTAAACATAGCTCCCCCAGCACAGGTTTGTAGGGGTTCTTATCAACTTTACAGCAATGGGTATTTAACATTTCTGACAACGCCACAAGACCCTGGGCGTTTTCTTGATTCAGGACTTGAAAGAAGATCTTGTCTGGTTGTTGAACTTCACTGATTACGACTTTAAATGTATTGCCATTTGAAACATCTACCAAGGAGATTGCTGAGGCGTATAGACGGTTGTCACTTGTGGGAGCTGATGGAGCTGATTGCTCTGGCTGGTCATCTAGTTTTCCCGAGTAACCTCTTTCGTCTGGTGGATTAGCAGCAGCCAGTCCTTCACTGACGAGAAACTGGCTCAGAGACTGTTGACTGGAAGAGTCTGGGGATGTTGCATCAATAAACAGTATCCCACTTTCCTTCCTTATCACCTTGACTTTTACAGGGCTGTTCAGTGGTGCTTGTGATAGTACTGCTTCTCGCGCATCATTGGACCAGCCATTGGAATGAATAGGTAAGATTCCAGCCAATGAACACTTTAAAGCCATGGGTGGATGCCGCTGAAAGTGATCCTCTAGTGGGCGCACTTGTGATGAAGACAGCACTTCACTGTTTCCATAATCCAGATAGTGAACATGCACAGAGCCATCTGGACTTACGCTCTCAATAAAACCTCTACACCAGTCCCCACTTCCAGAGAATAATCCTGCGCACAACTGGTTGGTCTGGGCCTGGAAAGGAGGATAGTTTGCAGCTCTGTAATGAGTATTCAGATCTGCTGAGAGCTGCTCCATCATGTCAACCGTGTCACGACGCAGAACTTGAATGTAGAGAGAGCTTGGTGACGAAACTTCTGTTAACATGGCATCAAAGGAATCAAGAACAGAAACTGACTGGATAGCAGGTTCAAGCACACGTGATTGAAGATCCCCTGCTGGTCTAAGGGAGGATTTACTGCTTGCTGACTGTCGACTAGAAGGCTGTGGTTGCGCTTGTGAGCTAGAGCGCCCCCCTTGGTGCTCCCTACGAGATTCACCTCGCACTGTTCTTTGTGCAAAGCCTTCATTCACTAAAATCTGGCTGAGAAACTGGGGCGGATCCTTTGAAATGACGAAATCAACGAACAGCATGCCATGACGTTTGCCCAATACTCTAGCGCTTGCACGTTGAAAAAGAGGAACTTTTTCGTTAATCAATGCCGTTGCTTGATCGGAACAGCCAGGAGGTTCTGCTTGTGCAATATTTGCTAAGGAGCAGGGCAAGGCAAAGAAGGGAACACTGGCAAACTTATCCTCAAGTGGCTTGGTGCTCGACACAGGCAGCTTTTCACTGTTTCCAAAGTCAACATAGTGCACGTCCACTAACCCGTTGGGAGTGACTTCTTTGACGAACGCACGGCACCAGTCACCGGTTTCAGTATACAGCGCTACACACAACTGACTTGGCTGAGGAAAGAAGGAAGTTGGCTGTGAAGAACGATAGAATGTGTTCATCTCCTCTGAAAGTTCCTTCAGATTCTGAGCTGTACGATGGTCTGCTACTTGTATAAAGAACACACCAGATTTTGTTACCTCTGTTAACATCACATCAAAACATGATTTGTCCTGTGGTAATGTTGCTGAGTGAATTGCAGGTTGAAATACAAGGGACTCCAACAGACTGACATCGCGTCTTTCAAACGTTCCTTTTTGTGGTAACGAAGTGTGGTTGTCTGATGTTTGACGCCTGGATTCTCTCACTGCACTCTGACCCACGATTGGATGCTGTGGGTTTTGTTGGTCACGGCGCTCTCCTTTGGCTACTGCCCTTGCCAGTCCTTGCCTAACCAATGCTTGGCTAACACTTTCGCCTGTTTCACTTGCTGTTATGTCTGCAAAAAGCTGTCCTTTTTTTCGCCCTACTACCTGCATGCTATAACGACAAAATACTGGAAGAAGCGTTTTTACAAATGCCATAGCATCATCAGACCAGCCAGAAGAATCAAAAGGAAAAATATTTGGTAAGGAACATCTGAGCGCAGCAAATGGCAAGGCTTCAAAGTTAAACTGTTCATTGAGAGGACGCAGGCGATCAAGTGGTACAAATTCGGTGTTTCCGTAATCAACATAATGCACATACACTAATCCATCTGGAGAGGTTCCCTTGATGAATGCCCGACACCAGTCTCCGGTTTGGGCAAAGTGTGCAGCACATAAGACATTCTCCTTTGCAATAAACGATGGATAACTCGCAGCACTGTAATGTTCATTCATGTCCTGTGTCAACTTAGCACTCTTCTGTAATGATTCCTTACTTCCAATCTGACAGTAAACAAGTCCCGGAGACACCACTTCTGTCACCAAAACATCAAGTCTTGCATCTTTGGGCAAATCTGCTGCTTGGATGGCTCGTTCAAACACAGCAGATTCTATCCCGTCCCTTGGACCTCCACTGTGGATGGGGGAGCTTTGAGGACTAAATGAGGACCGATCCACGTCGCTACAAGGGCTCTTGGGTACTGGTGCCCCTCCGTCGCCTAGCTTCTGTGTTCCTCTTTTCTCATCCAATTGGTGTACAGTTCCATCTTGATGAATAAATGCATCTGCTAGTCCTGGGTAGTAAATATCGTATGTTATTGAAATAAGCTTTCATTTGTTACAGAAACTATCACACTCACAGAGAAATCTCCACCCTGTCGTTGTCGATTAGCCTATCCCAAATTTACTATTTTTGGGAAAAAAAAGAGCACATTTCTTAAATGTTCATCACTCTGTCATTCCTGTCACAACAAATTCCCTATTTAGGCAAAAAACTCATCTAAGATCAAATGAAAGAAAAATACTTGTACTTTTTAACCACAAAATTGTTCGCAAAAAAATTAGTGGCATACATGTCTGTGAGATTTATTATATGCTCAAGCATCTTCCTCAGCTGTGAAGTTCAAATTATGTTTCATAATACAAAACAGGTTCCTACACCCCTTTTTGAGTACAGTTGACCCACCATAACTCGAACCTTCAAGGGAATTAAAAAAGGTTGAGTTGACGGGAGTTCGAGTTATCAGGGAATGGGGTTCCTGCATACATCACTTACCACATATATTCTCACAAGGCAAGGAAGAACAGAACGTTTTGTGTGACAGAACATTAAGAAACTAAAGAAATTGACACAAAGGACAATAAGACACTTCACAATTACATGCTGCCTCATATTTTGAAACTTGATTCAAAATACATTCAATGTTATGGAGTACGTTTTGTCTCATTACGCTTTGGCAATTGAGGTTCGAGTTACCGAGGGTAAAATTGTAAAGAAAATGGCCGATGGGAAAAAATTCCACTTTGAGCTAGCGGGAAGTTCAAGTTATCGAGGGTAAAATTACTGTAAATTTTGGTTTGAGTAAGCAGGGACTTCGAAATACTGAGGATTCCAGTTACCGGGAGTCAAATGTACTTTCTCTCAATTTAAAAGTAGTTTTTTGTAATCAACATGCAAGCTATGAAGCTTTTAACCAACAGTTGCATTTTCCGCTGCTGTCCGTCGTATTTAGCAGACACTTTGGGTAACAAGAACGTTTCAGTACAATTGGTTCAAAGGTGACGGCCATGTGTTGTGAATGGAGGGGCCTTGGCCAATTTTTATCTTTGCAGTGAAATTGCTCAGATTGGTCACTTGAATGAATCGTGTTACCCAGTGGAAACAGGTCACACAAAGCCCTTATCAAGCCATGTTTATATTCAATTAGAAGAGGGCTAGTCTAGTTCTCATCACAATGGCATTTGCTTCCAGACGTTAATATTTGTTTTTAAATTGTGTGGCACGTAAATTCCCAGATTTTCCGCCAAAAGAAATGCAATAACAAGGAGACTAATACCGGTACATGAAATTGATGTCAAGGCAGCTAGAGCCTCCCCACGTACCTGCAGATATAAGTGACTTGGCTACAGTCTGCTCTCTGTTCTGTCTTGGGTCGAGAAGCTCAACAATATTGGTTACTCCATGTGTATGGACAATCCTACACATAAATGGTTTATTAGCCACCAGAGACTTGAACTGTCGCACCACCTCAGGACTCCACTCCTGTCCTTTAGGTTTCTTCACACCAGCTAGGGAACACTGCAGTGACAAAGGAGGAAAGCTTTGGAACTGCTGAGGCAATGGGCAAATAGAACCGCCTTGTACAATCTCACTGTTGCCAAAGTCCACATAACGAACTCGGAAGCCAGTGGCGTGCTTCTCTAGTATTACAGCACGATACCAAAGGTTGTCCAATGAGAATTTGGCAGCGCAAACCTCACCAGAGGAAAATGATGCTTTAGATTGCAGGCTGGCAGAATTTCCATTTATGTGTCGATTTAAATCACGCATTAATGCGTTAAGTTTGTCCACAAGAAGTGGGTCCGTTTTCTGTGCAAAGAATTCCCACGGATTCACAATGGCATTGATAATGACTTCAAACGGTTCCCTTCGCATACCTGGGCTGGTTGAGTTTCTGGAAGAGTTGCTGCGTTCCTTGCTACCCGACTGATAAGAAGGTGATTTCACTTGGTTTACTTGACTTCTCTGCTGTTCACATGTTCCATCTTGACCTTGTGAGCTGTTCCCCTGCTGAAATGGTCGTCTTTCATTCTTGTCAAAACCTGCTTTTTGGCCATAAGGGCGATGTTCTATATTACGTTGTGAACCCGACTGACCTCCATGCTGTGGTGATGAATAATTTTGTTGTGGAGTGTTTGGTGAAGCGGCTACTCCCCCTCTTGCTTTGGCAAAACCAGCCTTCATTAAGCCTCCATTGATTGTAGTGTCAGAGTTTGTTTCTTTTGGGTCAAATAACTTCACAAACAGTATCTCGTTGTGCTGCCCACCAACTTGTACTTTGCACTTGATTCCCAAAACTTTACTTTTGACAAATGCAGTTGCTTCTGATGGCCATTTACCAGACGGAGAAGTACTTGTTATGCCATGGAGGGATAGCTTCAGAGCTTGTCTCGGGAAACTAACGAGATCTTCAGTTATGCGACGTACCCTATCTACAGTAACATCTTCATGATTGCCAAAATCTATATATGTCACTTTCAGAGTTCCTGTGTTATTAACAATGTCAACCTTTACTCGATACCAACAGCTGTCAAAGCTAAACTGGGCCACACACACTTCTCCACGACTAGGAACATAGTTTTCATACACTGAATTGCAGTACGAGGCTTGAAGGTTTTTCTTTAGTTGACCCTGTCTTTGCAAAGCTTCAGGTGTGCACAACTGAGCCCATATACAGCTTGGGTTCTCAACTTCGGTGACAACCGCTTCAAACAATCCTTCTGCTGGCACACTTTCCATGGGAAGCTGCTTAATATAAAAGCGCTTGTGACCCTTGGAACAAGTTGGTTCCTGTGGAGTAGCACTCGATTGCTCTGACACAGTCTCTGCTAAGGGGCTGGCTGGTTCTATTGTTATTGTATCACCGCTGTCTGTGTTCAATGTTTGCTGACTGAGTACCTCTCTTGGGGGTACAGGCACAGGTACTTTGGACAAAGCTTCCTGAGGTATGCTGTTGTCTAAAGAACATGAAGATGACTTGTCAGAATCATCACTGTCTTTACTTTTTTCAACAAATTTCACCTGGTTGAGGTCAAACCCCATCATTTCAGCAAACTTCTCAACATTGTTAACATCAAACCCATCTACTCTGACTGGGTCCCTTTCATTTTCAGAGCTTGATCCAGTCTCCTCGTCAGATTCTCTGTGGACATTATTGGTCACACTTTCTTCCGATGGTTGTGACGAATCCCCAGGGGGTGTATGTGGGAAATCTGTTTGCTCCCGGGTATGTGCATTTGGTTGCACAACATCCCCCGCGGTTGTTGTCAGGGGAGCATTGGTTTCCTCATAAGTCCCAGATTTAGCGGTTTTTCTCTCAGCTGGTGTTTGCCGTGGGCAGACAAACTTGTGCTTTGGCCAATCATTCTTTTGACAATCTCGACTGCAGTATGGAATTTTGCACACAGAACACCACTTTAGCCCTGATTTGCCACAGAAGCTGCAAGGTTTTCCTTGTAGAGAAAAAAAAAATTAACAAGTCAAAAGACTTGAAAGTCATTGAATATGATGACCGGGCCACAAAAATCCAGTTGAGAGGAAAACCTGCTAATACAATACAAAGCTGGACATCTTCCCCTCGACTACATGTTGATTGTCAGTGTAGACAACAACGAACCAAAGTCTTCAGCTCAGGGTTTGTACACCTTTTAGGTGTAAAATTTGGAGGAGTTTTCAAAGGCTTTCAGGAGCCATTCAATGGAAGTTCCATAGAATGATCACTATCATTAATTTAAACTAAACAAACAAATAACTGTTTTAAAACACAAAACAACTATGAACAGTTGTTTTGTTGAAAATTCTCCAAAAATTATACACTACGACTAAAATTATTCCTTTTATTTCAGACATTTCTTCAACACGTTGTGCGTAAATAATCACAGTGTATACTGTTTGTAAACATCCTAACTCCAGTAATTCCTCAGGAATCATCCTTCTATTAACAACTATCATTGTCACTGAATCACTGGCAATTAATCAAGGGTTTTGTGATTGGGTTGCTAAGATAGCATAAAAGGTATCTGAGATGAGTACAAACTCTGCTTCACAAGTCCAGTTATACTTTTGCCTTAAGGACATTCATTTTAGCACCTCTGTCTGCACCTGATTTATTTATGTACTATCAAAACACTACGGCTTCTGTTCATTGAATTTCCACGTACACAGCTAAAAAATCACTTCAGGGGGTTTTGGTTGAGTTTGTTGTTGGATTATTTTCCTTTGTCTTAAATTCAATCTCATAAATTTATAAAAAAATAAGACAAGAAAAGTCAAAGGGAAATGAAAAGAAAAAAATGATAATAATAAGCTTTATTTCTGCATCTCATCTTCTAGCAAACCCAAAAGCTACACTGATTAATCAGAGACCATTCCTACAAATTTAAACACAAGATAATAATTACATGTACAAAAACATGCATGAACAATTAGGAGTACACAGTAAGCTGCTATAAAGCTATTACCTGTAGGCACTGCCTCTGACTTGGTGGAAGATGACACACCATTTGGAAGGCTTGCTTCATTTTGTCTGTAGAAAAACAACCAAAACTATAATAATCAAACAGACCATTAGTATATGGACATTACAAAGGTATACATAACAAAGTAGAGCACCACTGGGACTCCACCAAACAATTCTAGCGTTATCATGTGGGGAAAACAAAATAACGGTGTTCAGATGGTGTTTCAAACTTACTGGGCTTTTCAACAACACATAAACTCTGAATTGCAACGGCTACATTTTCCACTGCTGTGAGACTACGAGCAGTCTCTCCTTCCTCTCATAGATGCAGGTCACATTTCAATGTGGCAGGTGATTTCGCGCTCACTCGCTTGTTCGTTTTCCGCGACTATCTCTGAGCAGAAAGAGAGACTGCTCGTAGTCTACATTGCTGTCAGTCATTATAGCCGATCTTAAGAAGTTCAGCTCAACAGCCGGGTCAAAAGGTCAAGTTCATGCACTATGACTGGTGGATTTTGATCCACTTTGTTGGTTTTCTGTTTACCATGGTTTGTTGGTTGTCAGTGTAACTAAGACTGACACCAGAAAAACAGAAATTGTCAGTTTGGTTTTGAAGTTCAGAATTCGCATGTTACTGAAAGGCACAACAAAGAAAAAATGTTGGTGACAGTTAACAGGCAAGGCTTTCTTGTATTGTGCAAGCCTGCAACTTTGCACAACCAACAGAAAATTACGCGTGATTAGGAAATTTAGAGATGTGTACAGAATTCTTGAAAATAACACAACTAGGATTTCATCACTCATTCCTTTTCCATGCTTGGGGCAATGGGCAGGACACAATTAGGATTTACAGCATCTCAAAACAGGTTTTAGAGAAACTTTTTAAAAAGGATCTCTTGAATTAGGACAATTAATTACGTTTTGCATCACCAACTATAATATTACAGTGCATAAGAGTATAAAAATTCATCGTTCAACAAAGAGAAAGTGTTTGTAACTCAAACAGTTTGAATGATTTACATACTACTTAATCGCTTGTAAATCTTTCTTTGGCTCTTGACACTCTCATTTTGTCAAAGTCAAATCTTCAGGGAATTATACAATGCAACAAACAAAATGTCTTGGTTTGCAATTAAAGGCTTAGTAAGCAGGCTTTGGATTGGAAGGGAAAGCCTGGACTCTTATGTAGGCAGTTTCTTGGTGTTGCGGATCACCAAATGACGTCATCATATTTATCGCCAACCTCACCAGATCGCCACACATTACGAATGTTATACACCCCTGTCCTTCGCTTGTTTATCATGAAGACAGACCGACAAAACTGACAGATTTTGACTTAGTGATTAATCTAGTCCTCGGATACTTGACCGACAAACTGACAGACCGACAAATTCTGTCGGTTTGTCGGCACCAACAAAACCGACAGTTTTTGACTTAGTAATTAGTCTAGGCCTTGGATGCTTGGCCGACAAACTGACAGACCGACAAATTCTGTCAGTTTGTTGGCACCGACAAGACAGTTTTAGACTTAGTAGTAATTAGTCTAGTCCTCGGATACTTGACTGACAGATCGACAAATTCTGTCGGTTTGTTGGCACCGACAAAACCGACAGGTTTTGACTTAGTAATTAGTCTAGGCCTCAGTTGCTTGACCGACAAACCGAAAGACCGACAAATTTTGTCGATTTCTCGGCACCAACAAAACCGACAGTTTTGCAGACATCATATGGAGTGTGGAATTGGTATAAACACGCCAACTTTGTAAAAATTCTAACAGTCGGTGCTTTGATTGGCTTCTCCAAACCTTGCCTGACAAATATTGTAGGACAATTTTCACGCGCGAAACGAGTAAACTAATACTACGATCGTGACTACACAAAACTGTACTACGTCCACACATTTAAGCCTGTTTTGTCGTTCTAAACATCTATTATCAGTTTTGCAATGTTTATCGCTCAAAGAAATTAATTTTTTGAGAGAAAGGAACTTCACGTGCGGTAAAGAAGTATCGTCATCCCACATATCTATAATGAAAACCTTTTTAATATATCGCTCTGCTGATGGTTTCAAATCACGTGTGACAGTATTCTGGTTTTCCCTTTACTAAGGAAACCTCTTTTTTAATTGTGTAAGACGATTAATACAAAATAAGAGCATCAGTGTCTAATTCATCTATACTCTATTTGGATACTGCATGATTAGGCAAACTCTCAGTCGAGAGTCATATGAACAACTTATTAAATGTAACTTAGGCTAGGTATGTTTACCTGGGCCGACTCCAAATGTGTACGAACCGGAATCTGGATCGGATTTGTTTACACGGTATGCCGGGACCGTTCTGAAACCAGTCTGGAGGGCCGTTCCAATGGCTGGACCCAAAACTCAACATGGTTTTATGGCGCAAAAGATTCTTCAGTACTTGTGCTGGACATCATTGGGATTGAATTTGGTTCGTAATATTCACAAAGAGCAATATCTATCGTGATTAAGTTGCCATTATTTGAGCTAAGAAATGAGTTTAAGAGAGCAGCTTCCTTACAGTGCTGTGCATATTTGGCGCCCACTTCTTTCTCGCTCTTCGCATTCAAGATTATACTCCCTAAGGTAGCATTTCTTTCAATAAAGTCCACCAGGGAGTTGTAAACATAGTGCAGTGCACTGGTTGTTACGCTCTCTGTTGCGTCTTCTACGTGCACGTGCTTTACGGCCTGGACAAAGAGGCAGTGCTCTGTGTTTGTCCAACCCCCAAGCCTCACCCTTTCCCCGCGCTCTTCCATAAAGGAAACGGACGTCTGGTGCTTAAACTGTGCATCGTGTTTCACTCTCTTCCTGGGTTGCTTAACGTCGCCTGATTTCGTTGTTGGTCTCTCTCCGTAACTGTTACCACAGTTTTTACACTGACATGTAGCGTAACATGAAACTTTGTAATAATAATTTATAAAGTTTCAAATGAGGCCTAACACTATTGTAAACATTAAAATCTAAAATCTAAGCTTTCACCAATCAAATGCATCATCAGGGATAAGAAAAATATTCCACGTAGGCCTATATACAAATGTAAAGCAAGATGTGAAAAAAGCGTAAGAATGCGACAAGTATGTAAAATGTATAAAACAATAGGTACAAATATGAAAAGGAAAGGAATCAAATGGTCTAATGAGCGAGTGTCATTGTACAAAGGGTCAATCCAGATATGTTGAAATAGTCACTATAACAAAAGGTCCGCGAATTCGCTGCATTCCTTTAGGGAGTCGAGGGTAGGTTTGGATTTCCTTATGTAAAATGCTTCAAATAGGCGTAAATTTACAGGGTCGTTTTCCAGTACAATGGTCTTGATTTCAATGCCTTTGTAGTCTTTGTTTTTGCATGTGGAGATGTGTTTCTTCACAGAGGCGTTTTCACTGTTGAGATGTTCTCTTACACAATTGTGGATGTAACGTGTAGTGCTCCCGATGTAGTGTTGATTTGCAATTGTTACCGGTGATTTGGTAAACGGTGTTCCTTAGAAGGCACAATTTGGGTTTGGAGGTGGGGCAGTTGTTCCTGGTGCATATACGCTCTGTGGTGTTGTGCGAGAGAGCTCTTCTGAGGGTGTATGATCTGTGCGTGACACATACTGGTATGCTCTCCTTTCGGAAAATGTTAGTGATCTTGTGGTTTAGACATTCGGAGATGTATGGAATCTTGAGGTATGACCAATCCACGTTGGGAGGTGGAGAGCTTCTTTGATGGCTTTGGAGGTGCTTTGTTTGATCTATACTGTCTTCCGGATACCCATTTATGCGGAGGATGTCGTCAAACGTGTTTTGGTGCTTTATGGTTGTTGTTTGTGTGGAGCATCTCTCTTCGATACATTTCCACTCATTGCGAATAAAGTTGATCTTTGATTTCATGGGTATGGCTGATTGGTGGTGTACGAATAGTGGTTTCTTCACTGGTTTTTTGTAAAACTCGAAAGAGCTTCCGCAGTCTTCGGAGATGGTGCCTTTGAAATCAAGTAGTGACAATGAGAGGCCATTGGGTGTTGTTTTCGGTTTCTCGATTTCAAATTTCAGTTTGGGGTGTAGCCTGTTCATTGTGTGGTGGAATCCGTCTGCCATTTCTTCACCGGTAGTTTGGAGATAAATGTCGTCAACATATGTCCTATAGGGGCTTATATCGATAGGTGTGAGGAGAGGGTGAAGACACAACAGAGAGCGTAACAACCAGTGCACTGCACTTTGTCTACAACTCCCTGGTGGACTTTATTAAAAGAAATGCTACCTTAGGGAGTATAATCTTGAATGCGAAGAGCAAGAAAGAAGTGGGCGCCAAATATGCACAGCACTGTAAGTAAGCTGCTCTCTTAAACTCATTTCTTAGCTCAAACAATGGCAACTAAATCACGATAGATAATTGATGTTCTTTGTTAATATTACGAACCAAACTCAATCCCAATGATGTCCAGCACAAGTACTAAAGAATCTTTTGGGCCATAAAACCATGTTGAGTTTTGGGTCCAGCCACTGGAACGGCCCTCCAGACTGGTTTCAGAACGGTCCCGGCAGACCGTGTAAACAAATCCGATCCAGATTCCGGTTCGTACACATTTGGAGTCGGTCCCAGGTAAACATACCTAGCCTAAGTTACGTTTAACAAGTTGTTCATATAACTCTCGACTGAGAGTTTGCCTAATCATGCAGTATCCAAATAGAGCATAGGTGAACTAGACACCGACGCTCTTGTTTTGTATTAATCGTCTTATACAATTAAAAAAGAGGTTTCCTTAGTAAAGAGAAAACCAGAATACTGCCAGGCGTGATTTGAAAACCATCAGCAGAGCGATATATTTAAAAGGTTTTCATTATAGATATGTGGGATGACGATACTTCTTTACCATACGTGAAGTTCCTTTCTCTCAAAAAATTAATTTCTTTGAGTGATAAACATTGCAAAACTGACAATAGATGTTTAGAACGACAAAACAGGCGTAAATGTGTGGACGTAGTACAGTTTTGTGTAGTCATGATCGTAGTATTAGTTGACTTGTTTCGCGCGTGAAAATTGTCCTACAGTATTTGTCAGGCAAGGTTCGGAGAAGCCGATCAAAGCACCAACTGTTAGAATTTTTACAAAGTTCGTCTGTTTATACCAATTCCACACTCCATATGATGTCTGTAAAACTGTCGGTTTTGTTGGTGCCGAGAAATCAACAAAATTTGTCGGTCTTTAGGTTTGTCGGTCAAGCAACCGAGGCCTAGACTAATTACTAAGTCAAAACCTGTTGCTTTTGTCGGCGCCGACAAACCGACAGAGTTTGTCGGCCTGTCAGTCAAGTATCCGAGGACTAGACTAATTACTATAAAGTCTAAAACTGTCCACTTTGTCGGTCAGACAAACCGACAGAATTTGTCGGTCTGTCGGTTTGTCGGTCAAGCATCCAAGGCCTAGACTAATTATTAAGTCAAAAACTGTCGGTTTTGTTGGTGCCGACAAACCGACAGAATTTGTTGGTCTGTCGGTTTGTCGGTCAAGTATCCGAGGACTAGATTAATCACTAAGTCAAAATCTGTCAGTTTTGTTGGTCTGTCTTCATGATAAGCAAGTGAAGGACAGGGGTGTATAACTTTCATAATGTGTGGCGATTTGGTGAGGTTGGCGATAAATATGATGACGTCATTTGGTGATCCGCAACACCAAGAAACTGCCCTTATGTATGATAATTTATGTAACTGTTCCCTTATGTCTATGATATTAGACCCTTCTTAAACACAGAGTGATTGTATAAGTTGAGGCTGAGAGGTCTCCTCCCGTCAGTCACAATTCTCAAGGGGTGTCAAATGAGAGCATTTGATTGGCTCACCAACTAGACGGGAAGCTATCAAGCAGCGCTCCAAATATGCTTCAAACATTCTCGCAAAACGCTGCTTTATAAACACTGATAATTTCTTTTTAGCTCTGTGATAGACAGTAAATAAGTAAATAGCAAATTTCGGATCATTGCATGAATCGAAAATAAAGCCTTTGTTTTTATGCGTGGATTTTTGCATTGAGAGGCAAAATACCCGCCGCTAAAACTTGAAAGCTTTTCCACTCGCGAAAGTAAGATGAAATGCATTGAAAAAAAAATTGACCAAATTTTTATTTTATTCCCTATGTTTCAGAGAAAAGCTGTGTAAAGTAGTGGTAATGCCATGGCAATGACAGTATAATGAGAGTGATTGGTTCAAAACAACATCGCATGTAAACAAAACAGTCAAAATATTTTAGAAACTTGTAGAAAAATATTTCAAACTAAACTGTTTTAAATCTGTCGCCACTCTTGAACTGACCAAGAACTAAAAGGTATTGAATGAATTTTTTGGCTTTTATGTATGTTAAAACTACCACAAATATTTCAACTGTAGACACACTTTTTTGGCTAATCTTCAAAATAATTTTGAGTCGACATAAAGGTGGTTGTATTTACTGAACTCCAGTTGATATCTTCACTGTAAATTGCATCAGGGCAATGTTTTAGCTGCAATTCAATTTTTTTTATAGTTTTATTTTCACTAGAGAGCCATTTAGTCAAAGAAAAAGTTTACAACTATTCAAACGTTTCACAACCGTTGTTTACTCTATATTTGAATTTGTTAAATGAGGCCAACAAAATGCTTCCCATGATCCTTTTATACACTCGCTCCATGTTTAAGGAATTGCCATGTTTTTGTTTGTTTTTTTTTTTTTTGCATTCTTAATTAATGTCTGGTGGAATCAACAAAGGGAGAGATTTTCTTCTTTTGCAATCCCCAAGAGCCCTGACAGAATATTGCTGTAGCATTGTGAGAGAAGGTCACAACAGCAATGTCCCAAAATATACTCGCAGCATGCCGGGGCCTCAGATTCCTGCTTATTTTAAAAAGATGAAAACTCAGTAAATATGAAGCTTGTCCAAATTATGATAATCCACTTTACTATTTTGCTTTTTCTTCTAGAAGGGAGGCCTGGCTGCAAAGTCCCTTAGCACTTCTTGTTAGTGAAGTTTTCAAATACAGAAGGCCTCAAGTTCAATTGTGTGGTTCCAGAAAATATCCATACCCCCCATGGAAGGTCACTGGAAATTCCGAAGGGGAGGGGGGGGGGCTCAGAGGCAGAAATTTCCAAGGGGAGTGGGGGGTTCATGGGAAGCTCCTTTTCCCGAGTGTGAAGAAACAACAAAAAGTTGTAAGCAACGCAGGACTGATCCCAAGCACGAAGTAATACTTACGTAGGCTGTTTTGACCTTCAAAAAATAAGGAAATATGTTGACCGAAATGCGGGAACTTTTTAACTGATTTCATCTTCGAACGGAATAAATGATAATAAACAGTCATTAGAGTTACTTGCCACATCAAACCCACATACTGTATGTATATGTGTCTACCAAAAGATCTGCTCATGAGCCTGGGTATCCTGTGGTTAAATAGATTACTGGCCGTGACTGGTGGACAACAAACATAAGTCGGACTAATGGAAAATAAAGGTTCTTCCAAATGGGTTAAGCAGCTTACCTAAGTCTTAGTTCAAGCTTTCTTTTGACAAAGACATAACTGGGAGAGAAATTTCTTTTCTAATTAAAAAAATGTTACAAATAAACCAACACATTCAATAATTCAATTTGTGATCACTCAGCCACGCATACTGTAGATCTCGAGATCGATCGCAAAAAGAGATAAAGGCCGACAAAGCATGACAGCAAAAACATCAAAAGGCATCAGTTAGAATGACCTGGCGAACTTCAGAATTTTTTCACCAAACTGGAGAAGGGGATTTTTATGGGTTAATCTGTCATTCTCTCTGGTGTAAATAGGAGCCTGCGCACATGCATGACAGGCATTAATTAAAAATGCCTGTTCTGCAGGCGGTTGTAGGCATGAACTGTAAGGCTGCTAGCTACATTCAGAGGAAAAACAAATACATGTGATGGTAAAATAAAATAATGAAGCAATAGCGTTTTTTACGTTAATCGTGATGAACACGTAATGTTGTCAGAAGATTTTGGCCTATTAATAACCATCCCCTCTGATCTACACGTTATTCAACCCTCCCTCTGATCTACGCGTTAGACCAACACTGAAACTTTAAGACGGTAATTATTTACGTCCCTCGCTATTCTAGGGCAAAAGATTGAGGCCTCTTCGCTCTCCGTTTATGCGTTGTATTCGGAATCTAATAGTCGCAAGTAATTTAACGTAATTTATGTTTTACGCGTTTTTCAGGCAAATGCTCGCCTCAAACATACAATAAAATCCTGTTCTGCAGACCTCGGCATCTTTTCTTAGGGGCACCCAAAGAGAATCTTTTAGCAAAATACTTGAAATATTATTTTCTGGTTTCTAAGATTGTTACCGAGCTTTTTAAGGGCATATTTGCGGGAGCTAATACGAGTTGAACTGTTCGGCGTTTTTAGCTGAAAATCAGTCAAGGCGCAGACAATTTTAGGAAACGGAATCCCATCTAACCAACTGAGCTATCAAGCTAACTGGAAGCTGGTCAATTGAGAGTATTTATCCCATAGATGGAGAAATTAACATTAAAATATAAATAATCATAGCGCTCGCTCTAGAGCGCTGCACTGGTATCGCATAGCCTCCTCCGCAGGCGTCTCTCACGAGAGAAACGAGAAAATAATGGGCTTCCTGTGTTATGCAAACCGGAAGCGCGAGAAACAAATTTCCGTAGGGGGGAGGGGAGGAGAGGAAAGAAAGAGGGGAGGAGAGACGCCTGCCACTTATCAACTAGTATGGACATGTCACTGTACCGCAGAGACATGTTACTGTACCCGGGGTAGGCTGGGGTGCGTTTGTCGACCAAGAAAATATATCTCGGGAGGGCTGCGTCGAAGTTTTGAAATATCACATGGATCACACTTTGTCATGGCGGAGACTCAAACGACTCAAAAGACAACTAAAGTTTACCGCAAAATTACAAAAATTCCCCTGCTCAGTACAGAATATAAGAAAACGCTGAGAGAAGTGAAACAGAAGAAGTTAGCCGCAGAAGTGAAAGAAGGCGAAATAGCGCTTTTGAAGGGAGATTTGAAAAGTCTGCGCGAGAAGAAGACTGCTGCTGCCGAAGAAACTGAAAATGTTTCACCTCCTACAACAACAACACCAACGAAAATGCTTCCTCCAGCTTCTAGCCAAGGATCTGTGAGGAGCATTATTTACACTCCAAAAGGAACTAAACGAAAAGGTATGATTTTGCATCGCTGTTCGGATTTTTTGCTCGGAACCTTCTGTTTATGTTGTGTCGAGTATTCGATTCGATCTTTGCGTTTTCATTCGTGAAGTTATCCAGCCGTAATACACAACTAGTAGTCCAATAACATCTATATAATTGCGTGTATTTCCTCCCTGGAGTACTCGTTTGCAGCCTCCATTGAAATAAAGCGAGCGAACAAACTTTCGTTGCCTTTCAAACCGACACTTTTATTTTAAACTTAAGTTATTTGTATTTTGTTAACTCATTCCTTACTATTGTCTTAAATTCCAGTGACTGAAACATACTACAAATTCAGAATGGACCTCAGCAAGGTGTTGAGCACAGTCATTAGAGTGCAAGAGACTAGTGAACTGAAGGTAGCAGATCTATTTGAAGCCCTATTCAAAGTAGCCCCAGCTGTAAAACAAATGGAACAGAAAAAAGTACTAAGGACTGTTTCAACCATTTACCGAAAGACGCTGAAATACAGAGGGAGGAAACGAGAGTAAGTATACAAACAAATAAGCTTTAATGTGTTGTATGGCACTTATAATTTCTACTTGTTTGTATATAGAAGAGATAAAATTGGAATAGATTCTTGGCAAGATCTTGCAAGAACTTATAAGATCTTACAAGATCTTGGTAACATGTTCAACCTGAGAAGAATGCTTAAAAAGTTTTTACTTAATAAAAATGACTTAATAAAAAGTTTTTACTTTTTATGTTTTTATGGATTTTTATTGTTTTATTAGGCTTAGTTACTTTTTCGAATTGTAAATTTGTTATTTTAACCTTCTTTTAGTTTAAAACATGTAAAGCGCCATTGAGCTTCAGGAAATGGCGCTATATAAATCTAGTATCATTATTATTATTAGTATATTAAATAATTTTCAACGTTCGAATTTCAGGGGATACTACAGTGGTTTGGCTCTGATCCCTTTGCAAAGTGGAGATGAAAGTGGAAAAACAAATGGTAATGAACTTGGCTTGAGAATTTGATTTGGTAAATCCATTCCCTGCTAGTAGAGGCCTCTTTCTCTGCGATATCAGGATTTCAAGTGAAATTTGGCAGGGAACTCCTTAGTCCGTTCATTGATGTTCTTTGAATCACATGACAGGCTTTTTAAAGGAAAACAAATTGACAGTCAACAACACCTTTCGGGTGCAAGTGTAGGTATTCCACAAAAAAATACCCTGCCTAGATAGAAAAACAAAATTAAAGTTTCTTTCTTGTTTCTTTCTTGTAGATCAGGCTGAGGAAAATATAACATCACCTTTACACAAAGCTGTTAGAAGAGGTATAAAAACCACGATCTGTACCAGTTTCCAGACAAAGTGTCACATAATTGCTGTTAGTCCAAAGTAAACCCCTCAATTAGGGCAAATGTCATCGGAAATGAGCAACGATCAGATTTTAATGTGTTGTTTCTTTATAATAGCATGTATGACATTTTGTAATAGCCTTTAGAAAAAAAAATTGCCTTCCAGTATACAAGACCATAATATAATTCTCTGCCCATGGCTTGAAGTTATAAAATTATCAGTCTTAATTTTATGCCTTTAGAAGGTGTAGATAATCAAAAAGCCAATTGAGGCCAATTGAATACCCTTTATTCTTTATAGCAAATTAAATGTAATTATGGTGCTTTTTTACAGAAGACGCTGTGGCAGAACCAACGTGTAAAGGCCGCCTAAATTTTCAAGGTAATTTTAACTCTTAGTTGTAATGGATATGACTCTGGTATGCTCTGGATGTTTTCATCAATTTTGAAGTACAAACCCTATGTTCTAGTGATGTTTAGCATTTATAACAAAATGACACTATTTGATTGGTAAGATGTATAGTCAAGATATTTTTTATTTATTTCTGTTTAAGGAAACCTGCAGTCTCAGCCATCTCAAATTCAGACCTTCTTGGCATCATCACCAACTTTAGATATGCAGCCCCTTCAAGTGGATGAATCTCCAGTTACCTCTCTTGTTTCAGAAATGGATGACTTGGCTTTGTCTAGTTTAGGTATGGTACAGCTGTAGTAATGCACAAAACAAATCATTGTAAAGATCATTAAAAGTTCTTTTAAATGATACGGAACAAAAATCATTGCAATTAATGGTTACAAAATCCTCCCCTACTACAGTGTATATCACAGAAATGCTTACTAGTCAATAAAATCATTTATAGAAAAATTATTTTATTTATTTTTTCTTCTATTGTAGATCTCTCACAGCAATTCACAACTATCACTGATAGCCTATGCGCAAACCAGAAACAAATAGAGCATCTAGATGACAAAAAAAGACAGACCGAAGAGGAGTCAGCTCTCTCTGACAGGATAACAGAACTGGAGGACTACATATGCAAATATGAAGCAGCAGCAAGTACAACAATAGCAAAACAAGAAGAACTGATTGAGTTGTACAAGGATATTGCAAAATCTGGAAGTCTCCTTGGTGGTATGTTGTCTCTTTCTGAAAGAGATGCAATCAAGGAAGAAGTAAAGAAAACAAAACAGTTGTTTAACCTTGGAATGAGAGGGAATGAAGTGAAAGATCTTGCTGGAAAGTTTGATCCCTTGCTGTTCCACAAGCTTGTGCAGCAACTTGGAGAGGAGTGCCCCACCATAACAAACATTTTAGAACAGCTTGTACTGTCATATAATACATCACGGAACACCATGAAAACTGTCTCCATGAAAATGAAGTCAGCTGTCCATCTTCTAGCTCAACTGATAGACATCCGTGACCAGAGGAGTGGAAACGACATCCCTGTACTATTTGGTTTGCTATGCATGAGTTATGGAGCTGGTCCATCCATGATTCAGTTGTTCCAGCATCTTGGGCTGTCAGAGTCCTTCCAAGTTTTGTAAGCATTTTTGTTGTCCTTTTTTCCATTTCTTTAATGCAGATTACATTGTACATGCCTGTTTTATCAAGTAACTCAAGTGGTGTACTGGTATTATTGATATGGCGGGTATGATACTTTGATTGTTGTTACCTAACTAAGTTCAGATTTTAGTAAGTTCAAATTTGCTTTGATAAATACTATAATATATGAGGCTGTGGTAATATGCTTATGGTGGCTTTACAGCCTTTGTAACTATTTCTCCTGACTACTGCCTTTTGGAGAAAAAATATTACACTGAAATCTCCAAAAGGCCGTAGCCAGGAGAAATACTTACATAGGTTGTAAAACCACCAAATCATCGCAACATCATAATATTCATTTCTCACATCCACCTTGCTACATGGCCAAGAGACCAAGTTAAATCAAACTTACCTAGACAATTATAATTGGATGGCTCAGCACTGGCTAAAATTATTTCAATTTCTTGTATGCTTGTTTAACAGGACCGGTATACTGAAGCAACAACTTGCTCATTATAAGGACATCATATGCCTTAGAGTGCCAGACTGTCAGCCTGTCATCACCTACCAGGACAACATGCAGTTGAAAAGAACATCCCTGCGGCATCTCAGGCTCTCGAAGTTACAAAAAGAAAAGGTCAAGCAAGGGAAAATGTGGGATTTTACCGTCAGGGGCTACCGTGCAACCAGCACTGAAGATATTGAAGATCTGTTTGAGGATGCAGCCACAGCGGTTTTGCCCCAGAGAGATGTCCGACAATTGACCTATGACGACACTAAACTTGGTAAGATAATTACAGGATTTGAGTTTAAAAAAATAATAATAAGCTTTAAGGGAATAAGGAGGAGAAAAAGGGCCAACTAAATTACAGAGTTACCATACTTTATTCAACGGTGTATTTCATGCAGCTGATTGGTCCTTCTAAAGTGACATAGCCAGCCACATGGAGAGACAAAAATGCAAGTCACTAGCTGACAAAAGTTGCAGTTTAAAGCCCTGTTAATTGAATTTTGTTATGTTTCAGAATGTAACAAAGATCAGTTTGAAAGGTGGACTTTCTTTAAGGAGAGGAACATGTTACGGAGACTAGACTTGGCATTAAATGAAGTGCAGATGACAAAAGATGAGATAAAAGGTGCTTCAAGTGATGTATTAAAGGCTCAAGAATCTGCAGAATCTCCTTGTGCGGCTTTCCGAATCGATATCCCCCCTGTGCTTGAGGATTTCCCTGATCAATCTAGGGTCAAGGCACCGATTTATCCTCTTCCACTGTCGCATGAAAATCAGTGTACAATTGTGGGCACAGCCAGCAATCTTGAACTTTTCTCGAGTGAGTTTGGTTTTAAATCAAGTAAAGCAAAGAAATATTTGCCTCTGAAAAAAAGTGGTAAAGACTTTGACTTAGAACGAGCTTATCAGCGATATGCCTTTCTGAAAGCCCTTGAACAGCACAAAGTACAACAAAACCAGTATGAACACATCCTGAGACACGAGGCTGTAGATGAGAGTCACCTGGAATTTGTGGAACATGACACTGTAGATGATGACATTGATGCTGATGAAAATGTAGATGACTGATGCCATGTGTCATCATTATAGTTACTTTAATTAGCTAGAAGAATTGTTCTGAAAAGTATTTATGGTGAGGCATAAGTAATAAGCCTAGGAAGCATCTGTTTATAATCGTAAACCCCTCATGTTGGAACTAGAAATCCTAATGCCGACTTAGCACAATCAGAGATGACCATATGTGATTTAGTGCTATTCTAATTACACTATGACAATTTAAATCACCATTTTTTGCTGCATTTCAGTCACTTTGCTAGTTTGGGTGTGTGAAGTCATTGTGAATAGCCATGTTGGGGGTCAAAGTGTAATGTAACAAAATTTCTTTTTTGTGTGTAAGTAGCTTTAAAACTAGTCAATTCCTGGGCAGAGTCCTTAGTCCCAGTTTATACATAGCATTTTGTATACACCTATTTCAGAAAAGGTCGCATTGTCACAACTGTCTGTTGTAGCCCACGATGCATCATGGGAGCAAATAGTTATATCAAAACAGAATCATGGACACTGGTTTTCAGGACAAAAAGCCAGACGTATCACCCTACTTTATGGCAAATGATCCTACAATATTGCTCGCAATATTTGTTTTACTAGATTAACATGAGAATTTCGTCTTTTTTAGTTTCTCCCATGATGCACCACAGGCTGCTATAACAGACAGTTGTGATGGTGCAACCTTTTCTGAAATAGGTGTATAGAGGTTTTGTATAACTGTTATTACTAGTTGTAAATTAGGATGGAATATCCCTCTCGGGTCCGTGGCCCTGGTTTGTATATAGCATATTGTATATAGATTGTTGACCATCTATAATTAAGATTTTGTATAACTGTTATTAATAGTTGTAAATTAATTAGGATGGTATATCCCCTTCGGGAGGCTAATCGTTGTTGCAAGTCCCTGTACACAGTATACAAACTATACTACATTAAAATAAAACTCCCAGAGATGCCATTTCGATCTTCCACTTTCAGCTAGAGAATCGTGCAGATTTACCGTAATTCCACGCATTTTGATCATGGGCTGTTTTCATGCAGTCGTTGAAGTTATGCTATAAAAATCTCCCGCCTTTTTTATTCACTCGAATTGGCACCTCCAATGAATTTTCCCATACTTTATTGAGCATGGTCGCATGCACAGACATTTGGCCAAAACGTGACAACTCCTGTATTGGATCTGTGTTTCTTGCAAATAATAATCAATTCTACTTTCGAGTCTGTTAGCGGAACGTTTTTGATTGGATGATTTTTCCCGCCATTTTTTAACTCTTGCGCGTGTAACACAGGAAGCCCGCATAAATATTTCACTCCGAGCTGAAGAATATGAATCTCCGTTATATTAAGAGATAAGTTGTGCAGAAAGTAAATAATTTAAAACTTTTACAAATATCACTTCAGATAATTCCACGCATTTTGATCATGGGCTGTTTTCATGCAGTCGTTGAAGTTATGCTATAAAAATCTCCCGCCTTTTTTATTCACTCGAATTGGCACCTCCAATGAATTTTCCCATACTTTATTGAGCATGGTCGCATGCACAGACATTGGGCCAAAACGTGACAACTCCTGTATCTGTGTTTCTTGCAAATAATAATCAATTCTGCTTTCGAGTCTGTTAGAGGAACGTTTTTGATTGGATGCATTTTTCCCGCCATTTTTTAATTCTCGCGCGTGTAACAGGAAAAAAAGATTTCACTCTGAGCTGACAAATATGAATCTCCGTTATATTAAGAGATAAGTTTTGCAGAAAGTAAACATGACCGCAAGCCTTACGTGGAAAGAGTTACGCGAAAAGATAGGAATTGCTGCGGTAAACAAAGAGTTAGACGAGCGAATCAAGCGTATATTTGGCACACTTAGAGATATTGCTTCCTTGACTTCGGGTAAATCTCTAACCGAGAAAGTGTTGGCACTCAAAGAATCTTGGATCGACGCAGTTGACCAATATGAGCGCAGTGTTTTGCACCTAGCGGCACTAAATGGAAACACTCGACTAGTATGTGCTCTGATAGATGCTGGAGCACATATTAATTTGAAAGATGGAATCGGGCAGACCCCACTTACTCTTGCTTTGCACATGGGACATTCTAATACCGCGAAATACCTGATAGAATACGGAGCGTCAGTATGTGACAAATTCTACGACGACACCATTCCTCCTCTCGAAATTACGATCGTAAAAGAAAACCATGCTTTGGAGGCACAAGTAAGAGAGAAGATTCGATATGAAAAAGAGATCGTTCAAAAGGTTGCCTCGTTATTTCGGGAAACGGCTATGGATATCGATCAAAGCGAAAACGTGGAGCCCGAAGTTCGCAATCAACCGGAAGCCGCCAATCGCCAATGTGTGAACTCGCGCTCTCTGAATATCAACGTGGGCGACCAGAAGAACACTGTAACTATACAGAGCTGCGCAAATAAGTGTCCTGATCTCTATGCCTGCCATACACCAGGAGGTGGCGACTTCCATAATCGGGCGTACTTAAATGAGTCCATAGCACGAATCGCTGGACAAGGTGGATTTTGGCATGTCCTTGAAAATGTTATGAAGCGCCCAACAGTAAATCCAACATCATTTGGAAAAGGCAAGTTCAAGGAGAACAATTATAACAATAACGAAGAGGCATTATTAGACTACGATGATGGCCTTTCAGTGGCTCTGATCAAGACTTTTCAGCAGTCCACATTTTTCCCTACGCCAGCTGAACTTGACGATTGTTTTGAAAGTACTCAGTCTCATAATGAGATATTAATGAAAAAACTAGATGAATGGATGAGTCATTGTTCCAAAAGTGAACAATTTGTATACCACTCACAGGTAATTAATGAGCTTGTCCCTATTACTAGATGGTATAAGGAATCAATTAGAAATGGAAATGGGATTGCCATAGAAGGCGTTTGGATGCTTTTACCAGCACTGTATGTCGCAGTTGGAAAAACTAACTATAAGGATGAAGCATTTACTCAAATTGTTAACTCTATAGCAAAGTGGCCATTGGCATTCAGGAAACTTTACCAACAGAATCGAACAGTAAACCTTGATGGTAAGCAGGGGAGGCAGTTAGCTGGTGATGAATGGGTTGAAGATTTTCTTGTTAGGCCAATCAAGCAATTTGCATCTGCACAATCATCATTCAATATGGTAGAGCTAATGTCCTGCAGCGCTAACTTATTGGAAATGAACAGGACAATGTACAAAAGTAGAGAAGCTTTTGATTTGCACTCAACAAAGAAGCACAAGAAACCAAGCTCCACCTATGACCAACTGAAAGTTGCACAGTTTGCCCTGAGAGAAGGATGGTTTGATGAAAAGGAGTCAACAACTGTGTTAAAGTATCCCTGGGGAGATGTCAAATGCAAGCCTGGTGAACAAGTGTCTGCTAGATACCTGAATGCTTACGAGAAAGGGAACAATAAGGCAAAATTAGAGTTTTCTGGATTTCTTCATAGGAAGTATCCAAATGACATGTTTTAATTGATTTCTTTGAGATGTCTCAATATAGGCTTCAATGATATTAACATGCAGATATGTGTTTTGTTTAAACTAACGAATACCCTTTGGGTCCCTAAGGGAGGGACCACTAGAAAACTTAGGGGAGAGTGCACATTTTTTTGCTGGCACAAAATTTTGGTAAGTACTTCACATATGGTACTACCAAGGGTACTCTGTATGAATCTCTCTCGTGTCTTATAGAACGAGTATATATGGTAGTACAGTTGGTTGTACCATACATGAAGTACTTAGGAAAGTTTTGAGGCAAAGCAGCTGGTGTTCGATATCTTTTCAGTGGTTTTCATGATAGTATTGTTTGTAGTTAGTTCATTCACTCAATTTAAGTTCCTAATGGTCCATGAGAAGAGTGGACAAAAAAACATATACAAGCAACATGCTGAAGTATTCAATAGCTGATTATTACTAGTGTAATTTTCCAAACTGTATCAATTGTCACATATGCATTGATGACATACATAGACAGCAAAGAATGTTTTAGCTTGTTGCTGAGACATGTATTGTCTTTGAAAGTCTCTTAAAAATCGGTGTGGTAAAGCCTAGTGTATGTACACTAGCGACATAAGCATGGCATCACAAACAAAGAAAATTTATGAAAGAAACACACAAAACTATAGCATTTACGTAATGCTAACATATTACGTTTAAAACCCTCAGTATTTCTGCTATTTTCTGACAGTTTTACATTTTTTAACTGATTGCCATTATGTAGATAGTGTGCACCAGGCTTTTGTAACAGTCATCATGGGAAAAAAAATGGTATTCCAACATTGGACTATACTGGGTCTATCACATGTTTAACATTGGACCTTCTGGGCTAGTTATGAAAGTGGTACCAATGATATACCAATTTGGAATTCCACTTTTTTCCCTGTGCACGTTCTAGAGCTGCATTTTACGTTAATTGTATTATAACTGTATTATCTCTATGGTTAAGTCAATGAATATTGTATTAGTAGCCTTATATCAGTCAAGAGTAGGCCACACCATGGACAAGATCAAATATGAAAATAAATGTAATCATTAAACCTTCTCATATTTCGTGATGCTCAGATTGAACTCCATGACAGCATGGGCTTTCCGACCCAGACAGACATTTATAACTAGACTGCTCCCTTTCTTGTTCATCTTTTCTGATAAGACTTCCTCCACAACAAGCAAATGTAAAAACTTGTCAAGCAAAGAGAGCGGAACAAATTTTTTGCTCAGGCTACCAAATGTTGAATACTCGCGTAACTGAGCAATACTTTTCTGATTGCTGCCAGCTAAGAAAAGCTTAAGCTGCTTGACTGTTATGTCTGTACCACTTAGCTGCACCAGTGCCTGCACAACTTTCAAAGCATCTGATGTACCATCAGTTATTTGGTATGAACCACGTTGTTTGCAGTTATCACAGCCTGTCAAACAAACAAAACTTTCCTGAAGTTCTCCAAAATAGGCCATGATTTTCTTGTGACGGCACTGAACAGGGTCTTCCAGCATCACAATCAAGTCATTCAAGTTGCCATGCTGGTCATTTTGCAGCTGAAACAATTTAAGGAGAGCATTCTTGTCTGAGTGACTGTAATACAGACGACAGTGGGATGGCAAGCCATCCCGTCCTGCTCTGCCACATTGCTGATAATATTCGTCAATTCCAGTTGGCATTTTAGCATGAATGACATATCGAACATTGGATTTGTCTATCCCCATGCCAAAAGAAGAATTTGCTACAATGATATTGACTTCCCCATTCATCCACTTGGTATGACTGGCTACTTTCACCTCCTCAGATAGCTGCCCATGATATTTGACAACATTGATCCCCCGTTTAAGTAGTTCTGCATGTACATTTGACACATCATGGGGCAACACGCAGTAAATAATGCCACTGGCACCTTTTCTTTCTTGATCTTTGACATAGGATGCTAAGTCGTCATAAAATTTTCCTGATCTGTCCACAACTTCAAGGAAAAGATTGTCTCTGTAAACAGTTCTGCGGTGAATTGTGAATCCACCAAAAATTTCTTTGAGATCCCTCTCAACCCTGCTTGGCACAGTAGCACTGAGCAGTAGCTTTGGACATCCAGCTCTTGAAATACTTTCACAAACATTTTTATACACAGGTCTGAAAGTGTTCCCCCATGTAGAAATGGTATGGGCTTCATCGAAAACGATTCTTTCTAGTTTGTCCGTTGTATTCAAAGTGTCGATAGCAAGACGAAGCGGTTCTCCAGCCGCCAAGCACTCTGGTGTTGTTAAAATAACTTTAAAATCGTCAAGTTTAATTAGCTGTTCATCTCTGACACTCTGTGGTACATCACCGGTAAATCTACACGCGGTAATTCCAAGATTGATGCAGCGCTGAAGCGTGTCGTCCACTAACGACTTGATAGGTGTAATTACTAGTGTTGGCTTCGAAGCCAATACGGCCGGCAGCAAGTACATCAGTGTTTTTCCTCCGCCTGTTCCAACAACGGTTAGAACATTATTGCCACTCATGGTAGTAACTATGGTTTCCTTCTGAAGAGGCCTAAAGGAGTCATAGCCAAAGTAGACACGGAGTGTTGCTTCAACAAGTTCAGTGTTTATATCAAGGTGATCAAGAGAGAGATTTGCCATTCCTTCCTCCGCTCGATCAGCAATAGGCAGCGCTTCATCTTCAAGTGCATTCATCGTTTTTTCGATTAATTGTACAGCCACGAGTTCTCCATCTTCAATCGCGTTGTATTTAAAACGATCTTCTCTTTCGTTTGTGACAACGATTGAAGTCGGATCCTTCGGCTTCAAAACGTTCATCTCTTTCAGAAGAAAGCCCATTTTAACGGCTGCCTCAAATACGGAACTTGCCTTCACAGTGACCTCCAAGCCACTATTTCGAACTCGATAAGACTGAAAGCTATCTTCTTTTAGCGGAGGGAGAGAAGCGGTTTTCGCGAGCAAAGCCTCGATGTTTCCAATGTCAGCCATTTCGAGTGTGAAGAAAGCTGGCGAAAAAATACAGCACTACCCCCGAACCAAAAAAATTGCCCGACCCCATCCCAGCAATAAAAATTTGTACGACAAATTTCGAGCTCCTACACCCGACTAGTAGAAAATTGCTATGCGCTGTGAAGATGCGCAGTTCGGCCGGATGTTGTCTTTATATGGCAGGCGTCTCTCTTTCCCTCTTCCCCCCTCCGCGCTTCCGGTTACTCGCGCTTCCGGTTCACATAACACAGGAAGCCCGAGCCCATTATTTTCGCGTTTCCCTCGTTTACTTCGGTTCTTTTCAATTTGAGACGCCTGCGGAGGAGGCTAGGTATCGCAGAGGTCATGGGTTCGATTCCCGTTCAAGTCTGAATTCTTTCAGGTTTCTTCTTTTCAACTGTTTAAGTTGAAACACCTTCACTGCGATGATCTTCATATAATTCTGTCATTATCTGCAGTTCAAATATATGTTTATTTCATATGATAATGTTCGTTACCAATTTTGTTTCATCAGTCAGTGTACTGTGAATTAAACTGACATTTAAAGTAAAGGCAGATATGTCAGTGACCTTAAAATGTATTTCAGTCGCGATATTAGGTTTTTGTCATCAGTACACTTAAAACATCTGACATTTTCCAGATTTCTCGTCAACCCGACTTGCTTTTATTGTCTAGAGGAACTGAATGGGGGAGAGGCTGTAAAGAAACGCCATTAAACACAATTAATAACGGAAGTCAGTTCTTTCAGTTATCCTTCTCCTAAATGGGTCGGCGTACATGTTCCTGAACGTATGACGAAAATAACCCAAAATAAGTAATGTTTGAATAGCTCTAGCAGGCAACGGTTTCCTTTGCGATTTGAGCTGCTGATTTGGGACTGTTGGTCGACCAATTCGAACTAATAATTATTCGTTCCCTTCACAGTTATCGGAAGTGTAACGATTCAGTTTGTTAAGTCTATTTGACCACAGGCGACCCAGACAAGCGAAAAGGGAGCGGAAAATACAAGGATATATGGCTCAGTAAACTTAAACAGCTGTTTGTTGTCATTTTCTGTCGTTCGCTGACAAGGCCAGTTAAAGAAGCCCATCAAATCCGTTACAGTTTGCCAGTGAGTGGTCTGTTCATGAGCGTGGGAGTCCTGTGACCATGAATGAAAATTAATTTGGTGCTGTGGCCCCCGATACTCGGATCATGTGGCATCCCTTCTAAATTTGTTTTATATGCCCTCAAGGACATGTATGCCAAGGTTGGTGCTTTTACGCGAATTGTCACGATTTTCATTAATTTTGACACTACCGGACTGGACTAATTTTGCAACTTTGATTTTCATGAAATTTTGGTACACCAGATTCGCATATTCATGTTCACGGAAAATTGTGTGTCTCCTTGGCCTTCAGTGAATATTTCACCGTTTTCAATCCTTCCAATGTGAACACTTTTGTCAAACACCAAAGTTGTTAAAACAAATATAAAAATATTTTTATCACACAATCCAGCAAAGGGCTTTCAGCTGCTTTTCATGGGATATCATCGGGATAGAATTGTTGCATTTCATAAACAGTGACGCTCATAATTCGAAAAGGTCAGATTTCACGCATTTATGCAAATTTGATGCGCTTTTGAACTGAAACTAAGTTCAGCCTATATTAGCTATTTCTTACAAATTCTTTTACAGTTGTCATTATCTTTGAGTTGCCATTTGAGCTTCATTTATTATTTCAATTTTAAACAAAGGATAAAGTCCGGGAAAGAAAGGTTTGATTTGTTATTCCCACATGGATCGCTTGCGCAATTTAGAGACTCATTGTATGCAAATTCAGTGCACTGTGAACTAAAATTAATCGCAGAAAAAAAGTTGCTATTTTACTCCAATTCTCTTTTGAACATCATAACCCTGGATTTTTAGTGTAAGTTACATTCAACAGTTTTGCTTTTGATGGCAGGTTTGAGTGTGGCGAACACAATTTATATAATTATTTCTGAAATTCTAGCTTCATTGTTTTTGTCACATCTGGCATGCAAATTATTCACGGCAACCCTCGGCAGCAACGTTAGAACGTTAAAACACTTGGTTAAAAAAATTTTTCGTGAACAACATAGAACATTTCACACTGGATGGCAAACATGCGAACAGTATAGAACAATAACAAAGTGTTGTATGTTGATTAATGTTACAACAAAAACCATGTTTGCATAACATGGAAATTCCTAAGGGGTGGGGGGGGGGGGGGTGCAAAGCAAAAAACCTTCCCTGGGAGGGGTATGGATATTTTCTGGAACCATACATTCTTCCCTGTAATGCACCAAAAACTACCGAAAAGCAAATATTAATCTTCAGGAGAGCCAAATACATTGAGTTCCCAACAAAGGTACACAATACCTACTGAAGAACTGCTGGAAAATAAACCTTTGCTAAATTCCATATTATTCCCACAAGAATTGTGTCAAATTCTGGATTCAGACTTCAAATTCTGGATTCAAAATGTTAAGAGACAGGTCATGCATGTTACAGCCTTCATACCTAACAGATGCCCCCTCTTTGGTGCTTTCTGGCACTCCATTACATGCAGTACTGTTCACTATTGGTTCACTTTCTTCCAGGTCTGTAATGTTTGGTTTCTGTTTGGTCAAGGCAAGTGCAACCTTCAACCTGCCACCTTGTCCCAGGTCAAACCCATCAAACCTTTGGATTGCTGCTTCTGCCTCACGTACAGTCTCATAGCCCAAGAACCTAAAACATTATGACTCAAGTCAGAATGAAAGCCATAATCACTGAAAGGAACGACATGATGATGTTGGAATGCTTACAAGTACAGTACTGGTTGAAACCATTAGAGCACTGGTTATGGACCACAGTCAGGCCTTGTATTTGCCAATGCTGGTTTTTACAAATTTACGCAGCAGGGTTAAAGCTGTTATTGCAACACTGCCCAAAAACAATGCTGGGAACTTTGAAAACTGAAAGAACATGCAATGTTTCAAGATTTCACCCAGCCAGAAAGTCTCGCCATTTGGCAATATCAGATTTAAGCATATAATTATACAAATTTGCTTGAAACCCTGCAACACAAGGAAGAGTTTTAAAATAGTTTAATTTCAATGAAAACACTTAGCAGAAAGAGAGATAGCAAACTACTGGTGCCAAATTATAGTGTACATTACCCTATTATTTCCAGAGATATTCTTGATTGTTATTTGTCTCCACACTGTAACCACTACGTATGTCACCAGTTTACTATTTTACATAAGACAAAAACTTCAATATCTCTAGAATGAGAAAAGATATCACAAAAAGTGGACATGTTTTTTTCATTTTTGCATGACTCATTTTAAAGCAGAGGCAAAAGAGGCATCTAAAAATGAAGTATTGCGATTTATTGACTCCACTTGTAAAAAAAGTAAACTTTTCAATAATTCTGAATTATGCCAATGTTAACATTATGTTGATTAGTTTGTTGCTTACCCAATGTTGGAATCTTTGTTGTGTTGTGGGATCAGTTTACAATACTTCAGTTTTCCAACCTGACTGAAGAGATTATGTAAGCCTTCCTGGATTTCAAACAAAGAAAATGATAAAACCATAATTATGTGAAATGTTTAGTGAACCAGCCAACCAACGCTAAGTAAATGAAATACATAATAAGTACACCATGAAAATTTTTCCAAGAATTTTCATTGCATACTTATTATCTGTTTCATTTAAAATATTACCCATATTAACCAACAACCATACAGTGCTTAATACAAGTACTGTTGTACTGGAGTACACTGCAACCAGGCTGTAGATGAATGCCACACATCATTACCATAGGACATCTTAGACAAAAGCATGCAAAATGTGGCAACCAGTTATAGTTATTTTTAAAAAGAGTTCAATAATAAGCTTTAAATTTTAGTACTTTAATGCAACCCGTCAAGCCAAGGGATGTTTCACTTTGTCTTCAAAAATAAGGTAATTTCAAGATAAGAAAGAATATCACCAAAAGGAATTGGTTACTGACCGGAAGGGAATGGGGAGGGTTGATGGTTAAAGTAATTTTTTTTTGTACCCCCAATTTTTTCTTTTATACCTTTCGTATGTAAGAAAGCTTTACACTATAAACAGGATGGAATCTTTTTGAATGTTCGATAGATTTCAATGAAAATTACTGCTACATCTTTTGCACTGACACTGGTTGAAAAAACTACTTTGTGGTGAAGCTTTCAAGAATGAGCTTCACTTCATTTATCAAGTTAAACTGTGCGAATGGAGTAGCCACAAGAGACTGATCAAGGGATAACAAAATGGATGCATCGTATATACAATACTGATGCTACTGCACTCAAAAACATACCCCAGTCATTTGCTGCGGAATCCTGCCGACAAATAACCTGACATCTCCCTCTTCACTTCTTAAACACGAACTTGTAAATGGCTCCGAATTTCTATCAACAGAATGTACGTGAAGAGTAAAAAATAAATTTTCTGATAAAAATAATTTTTCTGATCTATTCTTTGGTAGATCTTCACTACAAACAACAGAATAGATTGTGAGGCTGTAAGTGTTGGAAGGTTAAAGCAATGTAGTTATTGCAGTTGTACATACCCAGGAAAAGATTTTACAAAATCTGCAACACTCGGTTCTTTGTAGCTGTTGAATGCTTTAGATTCATAATCTTCTGCTAATGGGTTCCACGCATCAAGAGCGTCCTTTTCAGCGTTTCTATTTTCACCGAACATAGAAATAAAACCAAAATATCAATCAATCAATCAATCAATATTATACATGATAAACATTTAAAGCCTAAAGCTTGTTGGGTCATGTAAAACATAAAACAATAAAAGCTAACAATACTAAAATGACAATTAATTAAAATAAAATTCACGTGTGGATGGTCATAAAAGAAAGGCGTCCTCTATATTCAAACACTACAAGAATGAGCACAATGGCTTGGTGCCAAAGAACTTAATTAGTCAGTTTCACGTGGTCTACCTTGTTAAGAGATGCTTTTTATACATACACTAGTCCCAGATTTAAACATGCAAACCGACTCTATTCGTTCATTTGTTTAATGCCTAATGCTAATTTTTCAACTTTTTTCAACTTTCAATAGAGATTATCGCAATCTTTGAATAATTATCTTTCTCTTGATAATGGCATCATGACAATGTCAAAACGTCGAGGTTTTTTATGTTTGTCTTTACTCTTTACTTGTCTCTGCCTCAGCAAGTCTCTCTTGATTAAGAATTCACAGATAACGATAAAATTAAAATTTCAGTATATTATTAATAATATGAACCAACAAACATGTTAAAAGTTGCTACAGTACTGTGCTTGTCAATAACAGGAAAACTCTCATGTTCAGCGCTCAACAAATATCTGGTTCACATTGCTGCCATCCAATACTTTAGTGAACCTCCCAAAAAACAAAGAAGTTTGGCACAACAGGTTCAAAAGGTCACGTTTATGATATGTGGATTTCAATCCATGTTGGTGGTTGTTGCAATTATCAATTGCAGCACATACATACACACACAATTGCAGCACATACAAACATCCAAAAACATGTTTCCGATTTGAACAAATTCCTTTGCCAAAAACTCCTACTTGTTGTACTGTATTAATACCTACGTCATGGGAACATTTTCCTTTAAAGGTTCACATATAATTTCAAAGTTTTGCAGCAAAATATCAATCATGCATGAGCTTTGTGCAAATTTTGTGTACAGTCTGTAGTTTACCACCAAATCTTGTTTTCCAAGAGCTGTTTCAAAAGATAAAGTTTCTCTCCACTTGAACAACTTCACTCAAAATGAAAGGGAATCTCCATTCCTCTGCAGCAGCTTTACATATACATGTATTGCCTGAGGCCAGTCACTTCAATGCTGATCTTTCCTCCACATGAAAGAAAATACCACATCATTCACAAGTACTTGCGAGGCAAATGGCAGAAATTTTACATTGCATGCTTGGTTCCCAGAATTCTCCTTACAGTAAAAGCTTGGGTGCTAAGTTGTCATCTGTTTGTTTCACTCGCGTATACATTTTATTTTCACATGGTTTGAAGTTATGATGCAGAAAAAATCGAACCAACAGATTGCCTTTAGTTTGAGATCTGGTTTATTCACTAGAAAAAGAAGGTATGGCAACTTTTATATCGTTTTCTAAAGAAATAAATCATCTAAAAGTTCACAACAACTGCAGTGCCAGTGTTTTAAAACGAAACTTGTCTGTATGCTATCGGAACCTCACTTGAACTTCAACCTTCCTGCTCTAATATTTTTTTCTAATTTTGACCTTCTTGAAGTGGGGGTGCAGCTTATCTACAGACGTGGCTTGTACATGGGTGTTTATGGTATATCAAATAAAATCCCACAAAAAATTCCAATCACTGATTGGAAGGCCTGAGGATCCTGTCTGTCATGATTGGAAGATGAAAAATCTTCAAAGCTACTTTTCTCCTAATTTACTTTTTTTTGCAACTTTGCTTTCTTTAAGTGAATTGATTAAGCAGAAAATTCACTGTACAAACATAAAATATGGCACACTGCTTCTTTAATAGTCCTTGTGCAGAACCATGTTGGGCATTTGGAATTTCCCTAAAATAATCAGTAAACTTTAAATCACTTTTAACTTTAATGTCAAAAATTCCTGACATGGTTTTGATGTCTGCTCAATATCGTGCAACCAATGGGGGTTTCATATGTAGTTAAATGGGAACACAGATAACTCATGTTTATTCTTGAAACAGAACAAATTTTTAAATGCAATATACTGCTCCACTTTATAAGCTTTAAAATGATACATAGTTTGGGTCCACATGTACTTTGCTCTGAACCTCTGTGAGGATAATGTGATTAGGGTCAAGATTGATAACATAACCACCAGCATGCTTGTTGACTCGGGTGCCCAGTCTACTGTACTTGGTGAGAGGCAGGTTAACAACCTTGTAAAGAGTGGCCTTAAAGCAAAACTGCAGCCTGAAGAAAGGAACTTGCGAGTGTATGGGAATGGTTGTTTACCAGTTGTGGGTAAATTTGAGGCGAGTATTGAGTGTAATGGAAGGAAAACTATGGAAACGATCCTCGTGACGCAAGGAGAAGGAAGGTGTCTACTCGGTAGTCCAGTAGCTAAGCGATTGCAAGTGTTGAAAGTTGGACCAGAACTAGGGGGTGTGGCAAACGTTTATTCTGTGGGCAATGACATTGATGGTACTGTAGATCGTTTTCCAAAGGTGTTCTCGGGAGTTGGCAAATTGTCAGGCTACCAACTGAAACTGCACATCGATCCGGAAGTAAAACCTGTAGCACAGAAACCAAGAAGGATTCCTTACCCTCTGAAAGAGAAAGTCACAAAGAAAATAAATGAGCTTCTTGATCTTGACATCATTGAGAAGGTTTCAGGTCCAACAACATGGGTGAGCCCAGCTGTATTTGCTCCCAATCCAAACAAGGATGATGTACGGATTTGTGTGGATATGAGGCGTGCTAATGAGGCCATACTAAGGGAAAACTACCAATCCCAACAGTGGATGAGGTGCTGGAGGAACTGAATGGGAGCACAGTTTTCTCAAAACTTGACATGAACATGGGCTTCCATCAAATTGAGCTGGAAGAAGGTTCCAGGGATATCACAACCTTTTCAGCTGGTGATTCACTGTTTCGCTACAAGAGGTTGAGCTTTGGTATTAACAGCGCCCCAGAACAATACCAGAACATTGTTAGACAGACAATTGCTGGGTGCCCTGAAGCCACCAACATTGCTGATGACATTGTGGTGCATGGAAAGACAACCGAGGACCATGAAAGAAACCTTGTTGCATTGCTCAATCGATTGCAAGAGAGAAACCTCACCCTCAACAAGGATAAGTGCAAGATTGGAATGAATCAGATCGTGTTCATGGGGCTGATTTTAAACAAACATGGTGTGGGGCCGACAGAAGAGAAAGTACAGGCTATTCGAGAAGCTGAGGCTCCGACCAATGTCGCAGAGTTGCGAAGCTTTCTGGGACTTGTCAGTTTCAGCTCACGGTTCCTGCCTGATTTTGCAACAACTGTGGAACCGCTTAGGAAGCTGACACGTCAGGGTGCCAAGTGGCATTGGGGCAAAGAGGAGAAGGAAGCATTTGAGGCTCTGAAAAACCAGTTGGCTGAGGCATCAATGATGGCCTTCTACGACAAAAATGCACCAACTGAAGTGGTTACTGATGCAAGTCCGGTCGGACTTGGGGCTATACTCGTGCAAGAAAAGCGAGGAGTGAAGAGAGCGGTCGCATTTGCAAGCTGAAGCTTGAGTGATGTCGAGCGTCGATACAGCCAGACAGAGAAGGAGGCCCTAGCGGTCGTCTGGGCCTGTGAGAGATTTCATCTCTACTTATCTGGGTTACATTCATTTGAGCTTGTCACCGATTGTAAAGCTCTGGAAGCTATCTATGGTCCTAGATCCAAACCATCGGCCAGAGTTGAGAGATGGGTCCTGCGTCTTATGCCGTTCAAGTACACAGTGCGTCATGTACCCTCAGGCCAGAATATAGCTGATTGCCTAAGTCGTTTGACAAAGATACCAGCCTCGCCCCGTGATGGTGTAACCGAAGAGTATGTCAGAATGGTAGCAGTCAACGCTACACCACGTGCAATGACCACCCGGGAGATAGAGAGAGCTTCTGCTGAGGATGAGGAACTCACTGAGGTGTTTCGTTGTTGGAAAACAGGGGACTGGTCTACAGCGCCTAGTCCATACAGGTTGTTGCGTGATGAAATCACTGTGGTTGGAAGATTGGTGATGAGAGGCATGCGGATTGTTGTTCCTGCGAGCTTGCGTAAACGGGTCCTAGAGTTAGCCCACAAAGGACACCAAGGGATAGTAAAAACAAAGGATCACCTCCGAAGTAAAGTGTGGTGGCCGAATATCAACGGCATGGTAGTAAGTCACTGCAAGAAATGCCTTGGATGTCAAGCGGTGACTCCTGCTGCCACCATACCTCCTGTGAAGACAACGACCATGCCAACAAAGCCATGGAGGGACCTTGCAGTAGATCTGATGGGTCCACTCCCGACAGGGGAAAGCCTTCTTGTGACTGTCGACTACTATAGCAGATGGATTGAGGTGGATGTAGTGAGAAGCACAACTAGCAGTGTTATCATCAGGTGCTTGGAGAACCATTTTACTTGCCATGGCATCCCAGAGACACTAAGGACAGACAATGGGTCAAACCTAATAAGCCGTGAGATGGAGGAATTTCTGGATGAGCTGGGAATCAAACACAAGAAGACAATTCCACTGTGGCCGAGAGCGAACGGAGAGGTTGAACGGCAGAATAAATCGCTCCTTAAGGCAATGCGTGCGGCACAAGCTGAAGGGAAACCATGGCAGCAAGAGCTTCAGAAGTATCTTCTTGCCTACAGGTCAACACCTCACACCACGACAGGTGTTAGCCCGGCTGAGCTATTGTATGGAAGGAAGATCCGAACAAAGATGCCCAAATTTGAAGGGGATGAGGAAGAGGAGAGGTCGGGTACCACAGATCAGCAGGCACGGGATCAGGATGCAGAGCAGAAGAAGCGAGTGGCTGAAACTGCTAACAAGAGAGCTGCGGAGTCAGACATAGCAGAAGGAGACAAGGTGTTGCTGTTGAAGCGGAAACAAAACAAGCTGTCTGCAGTGTATGATCCAGACCCATACAGTGTAATATCCAAGAAGGGGGACTTAGTGGTCATTGAGCGAGGTGAAACCCTACTTAAGAGAAATGTAGGCCATGTGAAAAGGTTCATAGGACAAAGTCCAAAGGCTTGCCAGCCGCAGCAGTTAGGAATTCAGCCAGTAGCACAGCCATTGGTTCAACAACCAGTACTGAAACCAGCTACCCTTCCTGTTCCTGAACTGGATGAGATCCCAACACAACGACCAGTGACTGAGCCTGCTATGGAACCATCATCACAACCCGCTGTTACTCGGGTACCAGAACAGACCAGTGAACCTCGAAGATCAACACGGAAGAGAATTGAGCCAAGCTGGCTCAAGGACTATGTTACTTGAAAGACTAAGCCAAGTGAACTTATTAAGGACTTTGCTTCTTAAGATAGTTTTCTGATATGGACCGTGAGGACTACACTTAGTGTTTTGACTAAGAAGTGTTATTCATTGAACAAGAGACTACCAGTTAAAACGTTAAAACAGTGCTTTTATTTGCATTTGGATTTGTATCCTTTACTTGTTACGGTTTACAGTTATATCGGATTTTGTCTAGCTTTTCATTAAAAAAGGGGGAAGATGTAGTGTGTTTGTAACTGGGTTGCCTGTGTAGGTCCAGCCCTAAGGCATTGTGGGTAGTGCAATAAAGAAAGATGGCGGCTTGAAAACGTGTGTGTGTTTTCTTAGTGAGAATCCGCCTACATCGAGGACCGGTCTGGTGTGCAGACATTACAACCTCAGCACTAAAAGGCTTGTATAACCTTAAGTTTGAAAACTGGTTGCAAAAAGGTGATTGGCATATTTTTTTGCGACTGGTGAAAGTGTAAAATGCAATTATTGGTTAATAGATTAGAAAATAAATGTGATTTTTTTAACAAGTTACTTTCCTTCCCAGGATGGACCCTATCACTTACCAGTATTATAGTACAATGCTAAATTTTGTTGTGCTCCCATTGGTTGAAACCGATCATGTGATGCAATAGTGTCTCCTCAGCTGGCACCTATCACACAGTGCCCATTTTTGGCAATTGGGTTATTCCAGAAAAAATCCACACCTCCCCGACGGATGGCACGCTGGAAATTCTCGCGGGAGGGGGAGTCGACGTCTCTAGAAATCCAGGTGGGAGGGGGGGGTCTAGACTTAAAACTCTTCTTTGGGGGTCATTAAAAATGTAACCTTAGTTCTTCAGATCTTTGACTTTACGGAAGAAACTTCCTCTGAATCGAAGAAAGTAGTAGTCTTTCAAAGTATGCATTTCTTACCTTAAACGCTTTTAGGTTCAGTTTCAAAGATTCTGCGAAGAATATTATAAAAGTGATAAAAGGAGAAAACACGAAGAAAGCGCGCGGTTGACGTGGTAGCTACAAAACATGCTCAGCAAACCAAGTTTAAAGCTTGGAACTTTGTATTGTATTACAGTACTGGCCAAATGTAAGTTGACAGTTTCGAGATGAAAAAAGTAGTCGCTTGAGTCATCTCTCAAGAAATAAATTGGAAAAATGGACTGCATTCGACGCGAGTGTTGACAAGCTTATGAGCTATCGTTTCCCTCGCTCTCGCTTTTGCAACAAAAACTCAATATTACAAATACCTTGCTCAAATGAATTTCATTTCTCATAGTTGTTTGTCGGTCATAAATGTTTATCTTATCAATTTGAAGGAACACAAAAACCAAGAAAGTGAAATGTAAAATAATAAACTGGTACGCTGTATCGGAATGCGCGTCTTGTGACACGTTTTTAGTGACATGTTTCCTTTGCTTCTGCCCAATAGATGTTGTTTGGGCGAAAATAGCCATAAATCTCAGTCTGTCATTGAGTTTCTTCTGTGTGTTGCAGGTATAAAGGAATATAAATCAGATACTTTTTGCGTCACCGATGGCACGACGTTTTATGAAATGGTTGCGTTACGCATAGGTTTCAAATTACTTTTGACGTATGCAAATTTCGTCTGCAACAGAAGCCGCACGAAATAAATTTCAACGGGCTAAATTTATCATTCTCCTGTTAAATTACCGCTGCTGACGTTAACTTTAATTCTAACTTTAAGCTTTATTTAACATTTTAACAAGAATACGTCTGGGAAAAGTTTCGATTTGAAAGGTTGTTTTGACCTCGGGTACACGTAATGCGCCGATCAATTCGAAAGTTCAACATCCCTCCCCCCGGGCAACCCCCCGGGGCACTTGAACTTTTGAAGATTGGCTTGTTCAAATTCCCTCCCCTCGGGGCAAGAAAGCCGTTCAAATGCCCCACCAATTAGTACTGAACTGCCTCTCCTCAAAGACAAATTTGTTCTTCAATCAAGCACTTTACATGCCTTTCAGAGAAAGATATGCCGTAATGACACCTTCAATCTTCTATTAAAGACCCTTTTCAAAGAGTTATTCACTAACAAAGACGAAATTCAATCTTGTAAATCCGTCAGACCCTGCAAAAACCGAAAAACCTTCCAATGCAACGTTCAAATTCCCCCCCCCCTCCCCGGGCACGATGCACAGTCAAATGCCCGGGGTATGCCTGGGGGGGGGGGAGGGATGTTGAAGTTTCGAATTGATCGGCGCATAATTCAATACTCTGTTCTCGAGTTTTACATGGACAAGTTGTATAATTTTATTTATTTTATTCGCCGCTATCAGCTTCATTGAGCATTTCCACAGGAATGGGCTACAGTTGTAGTCCAGTGCTATAAAAAGGGGAGAAAATAACTTTTAATCATGTTGTTACCAGTACAAAACCCGTTCGTAATTTCCGTTCATATCACAAGAACAAATTAAAATTAAAACTGAGCTCCACAGTCATTATATTCTGATTACACGATTCCACTGTCAGAATTACTGAGTGATTTACCAAAGCCACAGCTGGATGATGTCAAGATAGACTCTGCATTTTGCAAACTTTGCATCACATATGTGACCTTGAATGGGAAAACGTACCTTAACACTTATCTGTTAAACAGGCAATACCGTTAAGCATCTGTTAGTTATCCGTTAGAAAGTTTTGTCAAAAATGTTAGAGGCGTTAGCCTAACCATTAGCCGTAAGTGAGACTGTTAGAGCGGACGGTGAAACTGTTAACAAAAATTCTGTATCCGTTAGCCATTAACTTAAGACAGTTAGAAAGGACAACGTAACCGTTAACAAAAATTCTGTATCTGTTAGAACGGGTAGCAGAGCCGTTAGTAAAAAATTAGCATCCGTTAAACGGGTAATGTAGCTGTTTGACATCCGTTAGAATGGTATTGCATTGCTTGAAGTAAAGAATAATCAAATAATGCGCGCCTTGTTACGTACACTGTGTAAAACGCAAGCCAAAACGGAGAGCAGCCCTACGCCATTGAACCAAGTCCGTTGACTTCAAGCTACTTCTAGACGTGGCAAAAAGCTATAATAATATTATTTTGGCAAGAGGTTTGACGATTACATTTTGATGCGCGACTGATAAAATAACGCGAATGAATGTCAATATTTAACATGTGCATTGCACAATCCACAACAAAGAGCGTTCTCTGCCATCTTTAAGAACAAAAACGACATGAAAATAAATCATAATAGAAAACATCATTGTGAACTGTTGTGATCATCTTAAACTTTAAGTCCGGTTGTTAGGAGACTCTAGGGAGAGACTCTAAGCCTTTGATTTATTTATTTGCAAACAAAAGAACGTCAAAAAGCCTTAGCGCTGCTATTAACAGTCTTAACAAAGGCGAAAGAGCCAGAACGTAGCTAAAAAGTTGAACATGTGATGTTCCGTGAGGCAAACACTGATCCTGTGCCAAGAACTTATCTTCGAGAGTTGTCACACAACACTGGTCGTCAAAATGCTAATTTTTCACGTATCTCGTTAATGAAACATTCAGCGCTTGTCTAGATGATCTTCGAAGTGAAGATGGGAAGTCAGACGCGATAGTTGTTATTAACCTTTGATTGCGGTTTGCTTTTGGTGGAAATATTTTTCATTCAATTATAAATGGAATCAGCAATTTGTGCATCGTTTTATTTAGCATCATGATAGAATGATAAGATTGCTCGGCAGATCAGTAACATCAGACTACAAGCTTAACCGCTGCACCTATCCGTTCGTCGATAGTTGTATTGACGCTAACGTCCTATTAACTGTTAGATACTTTCACAGTATCCGTTAGATTTTTTTCTCAACCATTAAACCGCTCCAGCCATCCGTTAGAGCAAATTGCCCAACTGTTAAAACGTTTTCAGTATCCGTTGGGCATATCTAGTTAGCCGTTAGAATGTTAGGACAAAATGTTAGAGCGCTTTAAGGATCTGTCAGGCACAATTCATTAGCCGTTACAACGTTAGGACAAAGCATTAGGACGCTTCAAAGGCCTTAACTATCCGTTAACTATCCGTTAGTTTTTACCTGTTTAATGGATAAGCGTTAAAGTATGTTTTCCCGTTCACGGTCACATATTTTGTATATATAAATAACAAAAGGTTTCTTCCTTCATCAGAATACATCAAAAATATAATTGGGGTGCGTGTAAAAGTGTTTGTAAGTCACCATATTGCATACACTATATGCTTGTGCAAGTGCTACGATTTCTGTGCTCTGTATTGTATAACAGTAAGGCAACACCAAAGAAAATGCAAATTAATTTTGACACTCAAAAACCAAAACATCATATTCCTCCTGTTTTTATCATTGATCACTGATATACGCTAGTTGTTTCCAGTTCTGTTGCTGAAATTATTGAGCACTGGACTGGGTCACACTGTCAACTGTAACATTCATTAAGTACTTACGAGAATCCATGACAATCAATGGATCATTCATCAATACAATTTACTGATTTTAAGGAAAGTTGGATACACACAACAGCCTTAAGGGAATTCATGCAACAACTATTTAACTCTAAAGAAATTCAACCAAGCATTGCCAATGCTTTCATTCTCTCTCACTGACAGTTCAACAGACGAGAGTATCTGAACTAGAATTGATCAAACTACGGATTCGAACGGCAAGTCCAAAAGCAACGAACACAGATGTGAACAAATATTTAAGAAAAGGAATTTGAATTCCAAACCAAATTTGAGCGATTTCATGCACAAGAAAAGTTTGGAAATAAGAAAATATTGCTGGATCGACAAGAACTTATGTAATTTCCTCCGTAGCAAGGTCTTCCTTACCTGACATAGGTGTCACAACTGTCGCCTTCTCCATTCTGCAGCACACGCGTGGCTTCGTGATCAACCTCCATCGCCTTCAACACTTTGGAAGGAATTTTGTCCCTTGCGTTGGCTTGAGTGAATCTGGAGTTTGTAGCCAAAAACTGTACTCGTTCTTGACTTTGAGGGTGCAGATGGGCGTCTGCACTGCTCCAAGCTGGTTTAAATTCGCCGCCTTTTCGATCGTGGTTCTCAGCTGGAATATCGAAGTAGTCTTCTGTCTCGAGCAAGGACATTAACTCGCGGTATTTATCCACTAAGAAAACGCCAAGTTAATGATATAAGTATCAGAATTTGTGAAAGTTATGATTCTAGAGGAAAATAGCGAAGAAAACGAGAAGAATTCACCACACCTAACACTAGCCCAACTTACAAGCTGTCCGCCATGATTGCAATCATTCCTCGTGGGCCAAGTAAGTCCCAGGCTCTTCTCGGTATTCACCATTGTCATTCCTAGTCTCCTTCTCGGCCAGGGTTCTCAGCCAAAACTAACGTTTATTAGGGGCCAACCATTTAACTTCTGAGGGGGGGGGGGGGGGGGGTGGATGATTTTGAAAAAAAAAATATCCTGCAAGTGCATTTCCCTAAGAAAAAAATTCCTGCACAAGACTATGGTCCAAAAACAGATTCACGCACGTACAGTAAGCTGGAAAAAAAATTCTGGCAAGATGTTTCCTGGGTTGACACATTGAACTTTATCAGCAGACTGATGAAAAATTTTAGCATCGATCTGGACTTGGGTAAGAGGGATTCTTTGCACAATGATGTGTCCCCCTCAGATGATTTTTTCTTTACATTTATAGCACCTGTGGTAACCAATCTTGATACATGTTTTCTGAACTTCAAGATCACGGCTGGTGTTGTGATTTGAAGAGCAATGTTTTAAGTGCACTCTAAAGAACGCCAGAATAGCTGTTGGAACATGAAGTAAATTTAATTAAATATCTATCTGATACAAAACTGGAACGAGTTCTCCTGTAGCAGCCTGAACGCTTGTCAAGTACGTAAACGTGTAGGGATAGGAGGTCTGTCTTTATAGTGCCGTATGCCTCGCATACCGTATGTATTCCGTTTCTTGTGGAATATTAGTATACAAGCTCGTTATGTCCATTGATACAAGGATTGCGTTCTCTGGAACTGTAGTCCTCTCAATGAAATTAATGGAGTCAGTTGGCTGTATCAGTTTTTGAGATATGACTTCTGTTGTGCTAACTGCTGGAGTAGTATGTCAACAAATGCTCATAACTTCTCTGTTGGACCTGAAACTCCCGAAATTATAGGTCTCCCAAGTCGGTTTGTGGATTTTCGTAAGGGTATAAAAATAGGCTGGAATTCGAGGCAGGTTTGGTGTTTGACAAAGCCATTTTTAGTCATTTCGTTAGTGTGGTGTTCATTGTGAAGTACTGTAATCAATTGTTGTACTTTGCGGGATGTCTCTTCAACCATAGGTACTGCAAGAGGCCTCAGTAGTTTTCCATGTTCGTGCATGTTGTCTAATTGAATTTGCCCCTCGTTTTTTTTCCCAAGAAAGTCTGGGATGAAGCCCAAATAAAGTTTGCAAGTGAGAAAATGATGAGAAATCATCATCCAGTTTTCACATGGATGTGATCTGCGGATGTCTGTCATCGTTGAAGCTAGGGAATGGTATCCATAAATTTGGTAGGATAAGTAACGTGGCCAAAACACTCTCATTCTACCACATTCAAATGCCGGTGAAGAGAGTTTTTCTCTTATAAGGAAAAACAAAACAGCATTTCAGCCCCTCTCCAGGTGGATGGTACGTTGGCCTCTTTGCTTATTATCAAAATGGCCAACAAAGAGTCATCTTTTGAACCACCTGCAGATTTGTTGGCCATAGCCAAGAAAGCTACTTGGAACTACAACAAAGAGCATCAGTGATCAGAGTGAAAGCATGTAGAAGAAACTCCTGTTTTTCAGCGTTATGTCATGTTAATTTGACTTCTGGATAAGTCAGAATGTTAAGAAAGAGTTGATATTAGTCCAATTAAAAGAAAAATCTGGGATCTAAATAGTTACTTTCGAAGGGCAACATTTCCGCTCAGAATAAAGGAAAACACGTCTTAGCTACTTCAATTTTTCAAAATTTTCTGGGGGAGCATGCCCCCAGCGTCACAATAGACGACTACGCCGTCAAAAATCTCACTCTTTGGCAACAAATCAACTTGAGAGCTCTGTGCAGATTATTTTTTGGCTTTGTAATGTGTAATTCAGGTGCAAGTGGGATTTGAGCCTTTCTAGATAGCTGTCTAAAGCAACTTATTGCTGTACTTGTGGTACTAAGTTTGACATAACAAGGAAAGGATGTGGTTCATTATCTTCCTGTAAATATGCACTGTAGGCGCATTCGCGCTATGCAGTGTACTGTTCTGTAGCGCTATGCCCGCACTATGTACTTGCAAAAGTCCAGAAACAAGCCTGACTCCTTTCAACAGTCGGAAGGGGTCACCTCAGTGTTTCACATTCGGTGTTAAAATTAATGTACTGTATTATAAAGGTCGGTCAAAAACTCTTAGATAAACATACGCACGCATAGCGTGCGTGAGCTATTTTGTAGCTGTAAATGAGAGGTACGGAAATGGTTATTGAATGAACGTGCGTGTACCAAGGTACACTATTGTGATGTTGTTTATTTGAGTAGCGTTGAGCATTCGAAAAGTATTGGTTTTTAGACAGAGTTAACCTTATAAGTGGAGCTGTGTCCGATATTGTGCAACCTCGTTCCCAGGGCTATTTACAGATTTGAGGGTAATCAAAGAACAATGTTTGAGTTTATGTTAGTGGTTTCGAATTCGTATACGTCATTGAACAATAGATGGTACGCTAATGCGTACAAGCGTGGCTTCAAATTACGACAAAACAAGAAGAAAGTGAGATAAAATCTGTAGAATATCTGACAACAGTGTGAATATGGGACAAACAAAATAATACAAAAAGATGATTCTCGGAAGGTCAATGGATTGAAATTTAATTTTGTGGCTTTCTATTATAAAGATTATTTTTCCATGGACAAATATTTTGGATCTAGTAGGAAGCGTAACGTGTCACAAAAATTAATTCTGTAATGTTTGAACCAGAAGAGAATAGCCGATCTTGAAAGTCACGTACGTCTTCTTCTTGCGTGACATCATGCTTGACGAACGTGGCAACTCCCGTATCGAGACAAATATATAAATAAGCTGTTTTATTTTCCAGATTATTTCAAACGGACTTACATTTTGGAACACACGGCTAAAATCGAGTAATAAGCGTGCCTTGTTAGAAAAGATCATGCCATTGTGTGACTTGTGTAAGTCTTGCGTGACTAGTCACGTAGCAAACTGTCAAAAAAGCCAGAAACATCGCATGTGCTGACATACATGTACCGTGTGGCACTAATTCTTTCCGGATTCAAATTTTTGGGATTTTCGCGGTTTTTTCACGATCCGCAAAAAAAGTTCCCGCGAAAAAATAATTCCCGCACAAATTTACTCCATTGTCGAAATTATATTCAATATACAAATATCGCCTTTTTCATGTGATGTAATATTATGTTGGTGCCCATTTACTTGAACCGTCTCTTTCATTCAAAAATAAAACGAAATTAGAAGCAAAACATTCAGAAATAAACGAAATTGCGGTCGGTACATTACAAGTATTAAGCTGTTAAAAGCGTTAAAGAAAAGGATCGTCTGAAGGTACTCCATTGATTCACTGATTTAACGTGTTATACGTCTGCATGTTGTTCACCTGCATTCGATTGTTTATACTCAAAAAACGAGAATGTTATAATTCCAAATAGAAGGCGGCTTCCGGAAAATGGCAAAAATTAATTCCAAGGAAAGATAAACAGTTTCCCCAATCGCAAAAATTAGTCCCGCAAAAGACACACAAAAATCGCCATTCGCAAAATTAAACTCCCGCAAAAATATTGGTGCCACACTGTAGTGGTCTCAGCTTCCCTGAAGCCACATAAAAATTAGTGGTTGTGTTCAGCGAATAAATTTTGTTTTGATGTGAAATTAAGATGCAAAATTGGATGAAAATAATATTAAGGGATGTTTTGTTAAGTAGAGAGGTGGTAATGGGCGAAGGAATCGTTGGAATTTTAAATGAGCGAATTCGAGAATAATAATGGCGTGGTTCGACTGCGTGGTTAAACATAGGCACGCATAGCGTGCGTGAGCTATTTTGTAGCTGTCAAGAAGAGGTACAGAAATGGTTGTTGAATGAACGTGCGTGTACCAGGGTACACTATTGGGATGTTGCTTATTTGAGTAGCGTTGAGCATTCGAAAAGTATTGGTTTTTAGACAGAGTTTACCTTATAAGTGGAGCTGTGTCCGACATTGTGCAACCTCGTTCCCAGGGCTTTTACAGAATGAGGGTGATCAAAGATCAATGTTTGAGCTTATGTTAGTGGTTTCGAATTCGTATACGTCATTGATCAATAGATGGTACGCTAATGCGTACAAGTGTGGCTTCAACTTACGACAAAACAAGAAGAAAGTGAGATAAAATCTGTAAAATATCTGACAACAGTGTGAATATGGGACAAACAAAATAATTCAAAACAGTCCTTTCTGAAGCTCATTCTCAGATGTTTCTCGGAAGCTCACTGGATTGAAATTTAATTTTGTGGCTTTCAATTATAAAGATTATTTTTCCATGGACAAATATTTTAGATCTAGTAGGAAGCGTAACTTGTCACAAAAATTAATTTAGTAATGTTTGAACCAGAAGAGAATAGCCGATCTTGAAAGTCACGTACGTCTTCTTCTTGCGTGACATCATGCTTGACGAACGTGGCAACTCCCGTATCCAGACAAATATATATATAAGCTCTGTTTTATTTTCCACATTATTTCACACGGACTTACATTTTGGAACACACGAGTAATAAGCGTGCCTTGTTAGAAAAGATCATGCCATTGTGTGACTTGTGCAACTCTTGCGTGACTAGTCACGCAGCAAACTGTCAAAAAAGCCAGAAACGTCGCACGTGCTGACATACCATGTGGCACTAATTTTTTCCGGATTCAAATTTTTGGGATTTTCGTGGTTTTTTTCACGATCCGCTGCAAAAGTTCCTGCGAAAAAATAATTCCTGCAAAAATTTACTCCACTGTCGAAATTTGTATACAAACATCGCCTTTTACATGTGATGTAATATTATGTTGGTGCCCATTTATTTAAGCCGTCTCTTTCGTTCAAAAATAAAACGAAATTAGAAGCAAAACATTCAGAAATAAAACGATGAAATTGCAGTCGGTACATTACAAGTATTAAGCTGTTAAAAGCTTTAAAGAAAAGGATCGTCGGAAGGTACTCCATACATCTGCATGTTGTTCACCTGCATTTGATTGTTTATACTCAAAAAACGAGAATGTTATAATTTCTAATAGAAGGCGGCTTCCAGAAAATCGCAAAAATTAATTCCAAGGAAGAATAAACAGTTTCCCCAATTGCAAAAATTAGTCCCGCAAAACACACAAAAAAATCGCCATTCGCAAAATTAAACAACGTGAATTTTATCACATGGAGTACACGTGATCAAGTCAAGGCCAAATTTTGCTTTAATAGCTCCGGGGGTGGGGGTGGGGGGGGATTTTATCGCACGGCCGGGCAGTCATGTGATAATGTTTGGTGTGGGTCGTTTCATGTGTAAAGAACGTGTTATTTTGATTGAGCGTGAGATCAGGTTACTGTTTAGTGTAAACAAGTGGTGTTTTGTCACGTACAAACAAGTGATGAGACAAAGTTCAATGGCGAGTCACGAGACTTTCACGAGACTGTCAAAAGTTCGTTTGCGGCGCTTTTTATTGGCTTTCGTGGCGGCTAGAGTTGTGTAACAAAGGGAGAAACTTAAAAGGAAGCGGGTAATGAGTAAATTTATGCGTTTTTTTTAATCTGGAAAATGATAACCGATTTTTTTTGTCTGTAAAACTGTGAAACGTGCGTGGAGCTATTGCGTTTTTGTCTTCGTATTGGCGGTGATAATTGTTTTGATTTGATTTGATTGTCGTGCTGATCTTTCCGCTCAAACTTTGTACAAACCAATCCCGCTACCGCCACGCAGCCTCACCAGAAACCCATTTCTCTGGGAAGTCGCCTCTAACTTTGCGCTTAGCTAGTCGCACGTAAGCAACGTTTATGCCACCCATACAATCTTTTTCCTTGCCGATCTTGTGCAGTTGACGGACCTAGTGATCGAGTGGCATGGGCATTAATTTTAAAACCTACCAAATGGTGCGAACAATAATTCGTTTTAGTTCGAAATTCACGATTCTGCCCTTTTTATACCTTCAAACTACTTGCCATCTATTTACCATCATTTACTATGAGACATCCCTGCACAGAAGTCACGTTATTTCTCACACTCTAAAGTTGAACCATATAACTCCAAACGTAAATTATGCGCATGCGTACAAAGGATTTGTTCCAATTCTTATCTACCAAAACAAACGAAGCTGACAAATATTTCCTAGACCGAACATCATAAATATCAGATAACCCACGAATTATTTACTAGAACTCCCTTCCACTCACGTTTAAACCAGGTTTATGCTGATGATTCGTTTTCTAAGGAAGTCTACCACAAGGAAACCAGCCATTTCTCTTTGATATATAAATATCCAACGTCAAACAAATGAAATCCGGACACTTTCGTCGTGTCGCTTTAGTAGCGGAATTTTCCGTGCGTTCTCATCTGCATTTTTGTTCCGGCCCCGACAACTAGCCTTTCGGTAAAATTCGACATTCATCGGGAATGCCGACCATGGTCCACCCAAAAACCAACCAACCAAAGAACCAACCTTCCCACAAACTTGAGGCTGCATGCCGACTATGAGGCTATTTTGTAGACAAAATAGCTCAACAACGTGAATTTTATTACGTGGAGTACATGTGATCAAGTCAAGGCCAAATTTTGCTTTAATAGCTCCGGGGGGTGTGTGTGGGGGGGGGATTTTATCGCACGGCCAGGCAGTCATTTGATAATGCTTAGTGTGGGTCGTTTCACGTGTAAAGAACGTGTTGTGCTGATTGAGCGTGAGATCAGGTTACTGTTTTGTGTAAACAAGTGGTGTTTTGTCACGTACAAACATGTGATGACACAAAGTTCAATGGCGAGTCACGAGACTTTCATAAGACTGTCATAAGTTCGTTTTCGGCACTTTTTATTGGCTTTCGTGGCAGCTAGAATTGTGTAACAAAGGGAGAAACTTAAAAGGAAGCGGGGAATGAGTAAATTTATGCGTTTTTTGTAATCTGAAAAATGATAGCCGATTTTTGTGTCTATAAAACTGTGAAACGAATCTTGCGTGGAGCTACTGCGTTTAGGTCTTCGTATTGGAGATGATAATTGTTTTGATTTGATTTGATTGTCGTGCTGATCTTTCCGCTCAAACTTTGTACAAACAATCCCGCTACCGCCACGCAGCCTAACCAGAAACCCATTTCTGTGGTAAGCCGCCTCTAACTTTGCGCTTAGCTAGTCGCACGTACGAGCAACGCTTATGCCACCCACACAATCTTTTTCCTTGTCGACCTTGTGCCTTTGACGGACCTAGTGATCGAGTGGCATGGCCATTAATTTTAAAACCTACCAAAAGGTGCGAACAATAAGTCGTTTAAGTTCGAAATGCACGATTCTGCCCTTTTTATACCTTCAAACTATTTGCCATCTATTTACCATCATTTACTACGGGACATCCCTGCACAGAAGTCACGTTATTTCTCACACTCTAAAGTTGAGCCATAAGACTCCAAACGTAAGTTATGCGCATGCGTACAAAGGATTTGTTCCAATTCTCATCTACCAAAACAAACGAAGCTGACAAATATTTCCTAGACCAAACATCACAATTATCAGATAACCCACAAATTATTTACTAGAACTCGCTTCCGCTCACATGTAAACCAGGTTTGTGCTGACGATTCGTTTTCTAAAGAAGTCTACCACAAGGAAGCCAGCAATTTATATTTGATATATAAATATCCAACGTCAAGCAAAAATAATCCGGACACTTTCGTCGTGTCGCTTTAGCCCCGACAACTAGCCTTTCGGTAAAATTCGACAGTCATCGGGAATGCCGAACATGGTCCACCCAAAAACCAATCAACCAACCAAAGAACCAACCTTCCCAGAAACTTAAGGCTGCATGCCGACCATGAGGCTATTTTGTAGACAAACAAGAAAGCCCATTGGGAATTTTAACCAGCCATTCTGACCCTCCCCACCCCTAGGTTTCACAAATGTTAGCGCGATCCTCGTTTTTTAAGAACCGGCGTGACGAAAAGTGTGATTGTGTGACACAATATTTTGACTATAGCGGTACTGGATGACGTAATGTTTAAACTCTGATGACTCAGCTTATCTTTCTTATCGCTTTATTTGTGCTGAAAAACGCAAAATCACTCAAACGTCGAATGTCGATATGAATTCGTCCACAACTGAGAATGCTCACACAGGGACGACGAAGTATTTACTGTTGTGCCTAGACCTTAAATACAAACAGCGAACATAGCAGTAGAATCAAAATATAACGCTTGATAAACACGAGCTCGAGCAGATCGTCAGAGTATGGGGCACGTCAAGATATCTCATGACGTGATGTTTAAATCCAGTTTGCTAACCCAGTAAACAAGCGAGCGGGGACGAAAGTCGCCCACGTCTTTGAAAGCTAACGCGCCTGTCGAGCCGCAATCGATTTCGCGCTCACTCGCCTGTTTTTCTTTTCCTTCACTATCTATCTCTGAACGGAAAGTGAGACTGCTCGTAGCCTTTAGCGAACACCACACGCAAACCACACAAATCCGTCGATAATATTCAGATATTTTCGTTCTTTCAATGCAAAAAGACTCGTAACACCTGCCTTATTAATTAATCTCCTTATTAATGACGACTCCTTCGTATCAACTTCTCGCCTCAAATAAACACTCATTTCTCTCCGTTCACAAGAACTATCATGTACTGATGTGCAATCAACTAATATTGCATCATCATACTAGTACCAATTCCTTCTCTTCCTAGCCCACGCCGGCAAAACGCAACTGTCGTTTTTGTCCGCTGCGAAATACAAGTTAGCCAATCAGAAACCTTACAATCCACTTCGCAAACCACCCCCCCCCCCCCCCACCCATAAAACGCCAAGGGAAACTGCCTCTCACGCAAAACGCAACTTTCAAAGCAAATCACATTCACAGAAGCGTGATATGCTCCTGACATTCACAAATCCTTCTGACTCCCACATTTTTACACCCCTCAAAATGTCAATCCCAATAAAAAAAACTCCTGCGCTAAAAAAATTTTCACCATAACCACTAACTAGATCAGACAACACAGTCAATTTCGCATTCAATCCTATTTTCGCATTCAATCCTATCAAAAATAATGCACGCGCAAGAAGTGGCGCAAGAAGTTCTTGCGCCGCAAGAACACGCAAGCCCGCGCAAGAAGTGAAAGTGCTAGGTTTTTGCAGTTTACCCGCAAGAACATTCGAAACGCAAGAAGTTGAAAATCTAGCCGCAAGAAGTTACTAATGCTACCGCAAGCCGCAAGAAGGCGCAAGAAGTACTGAGGGTCCAGCCGAAGAAACTTGTAGTGCTCGTGTTAGTGTGAGGTATTGCAAAAGTCAATGAGAGCGAATCTCGCGCTCTATTCTCTTTGAAATATCACCGAGCTTTCGAGCGATTTTTCGCCGTGGCGTGTTTTGGCGTGTTGGCGTGTTGGCGCGACAATTCGCCAAGTCAAGCGAAAGTTCGCAAGGCTAATCAAAAAATCAAGGAAGCAAATGCTCGAACAACCGAAGTATCGAAGAAAATTCACATCACGAAATGGAATATCCGCCAGCTTTCCGACTGCAAGATAAACACCCGGTAAACATGATCTCCGGCACATGACAAAACATGAACAATTTTTTTAAGCGTGTCTCAGATACAGTGATACGGGTTCAACTCAGAACTGACTCAATTCAGTTTTTTATTCCATCCAAGAAATAGAAACAAAAAGGTCCAAAAACTATAATTGTGGCAAACTGCGCGAACTCTTCTTTGACAGGCAAGACAAGACTTACACATGCAGGAGGTCATGCCATCGCGTGGGTGAAGTCATCAAGAATCCCTGCATCTTTACCAGTTTAATTTCCCAGCAAAAAAGGGATACTCGAAGAAATAGCATAGACATATGATTTCAGCTTGCTGCCCGGGGCTTGCTGTCTTGACGGCTTAGAGAACTGCTCATGCATTGCGTTACAAAATGTCATTCAAGCAAATCATACCAAATTTGCATACGGCAGATTTGTGTTTACTCAGGTTGGAATTGACGTGCCGAATTTCTTTCAGATCGCGGAGTTTTAGTTTCCTTCAGACTTTTTTGGTTTACTTCGAAGATTTAAAATGTGATATCGACTTCAGCGTAATGAGTGGACTATTTTTACAAACATAATGTGTTTTTCCAATTAAGACTTCGGGTATTATTTCTTCTCATCTGAGTGACCATGTTCATTTCTCACACGTGTGAGCGCAACTAATTAAAAGTATTTGTCCGAGTTTAATATGTTGGTGGAAGTACAGCAACACTGAACAGGTGAATGTCGGTTCTTTAATAATGTGACTGATGGACTGTGCTTTGCCATTGTTCCTCATTTAAGTGAAATAAATCGAGCGAAATCTTTCGCGCCCCTAAGCGTACCGCATGTCTGGGACTCCGGGACACATAAACAATAACATACGCGTGCTTCGTTTGAGTCTCGTTTCTCCCTAGCCGTTAAAAAATAACATAGAAGGCCACCAGTGTCAAATTCAGAACCTAGTAAACTCTTTATCAGATAAAAAATTCAAAACCGAAGAAAAAAACTTACAAGGGACCAAATAAACAACTGATTGCAAGTTACAAAGGCAACCAATTTCGAACGTGCCTTGCGCTACAAAGTGGTCTCTTTTTTACCTTCTTCGGGTTCTGGGTTTTTAAGATGTTAGCGCAAAGACGTTCTTGCGCTTACTTGCGGTCCAGATATCTTACCACAAAGAAGTTCTTGCGGTTTTAACTTCTAAACGAAAAGACGTTCTTGCGGCTTGCAGTATTCAAGTGCAGGCATCCTGCAAGTAGCCGCAAGAAGTTCTCGGCTTGCGGACGCGAAAAGAAGTTCTTGCGCGTGCATTATTTTTGGGCTGTACTGTACAAAAAACCCCAAACTTAAACAACTCTTCGCCGTTCATATCTTAAATACTGTAAATTAAAAGACAAAAACATAGGACGGTAACATTCAGAAGACTAACATGCGCATGCGTCTTATATAAGACAGTACCGCTCTTGAGTACCCGTACCACAAGCTTTACAGCACTTTCTTCGTATGTTGAGCCAACTTGCTTTCACCTAAAACCGTGTCCATTTTATAAACCGGCGGTCGCCATTATGGCGACGGCCGGCTAAATAGCTCAAAAATTAATATATTTGGTCAAAGTTTCTTTCACAGATCCTTTGTAATTTGATTTATAATGAAGGCCTACTAACCCCATCCACACACAAAAAAAATTTCATGCAGAACGTTGGAGAGAGAGAGAAAAAAAAACATGCAAGCACATACCCCAAGAAAAAAATTCATCGGAATTAAGGGGTTGAAAAAAAATTTCATGCCTACACCAAATCACCCAACCCCCCCTTCAGAAGTTAAATGGTTGGCCCTTAAACCAAAAATTCCAATCCCTCCCCAAACAGCGCAAATTTCAACCCCTCACCAGGAAAAAAGGAAACTTCGCACCCTTTTCCTGTGCCGTCACAGCCGAGCCGGAGGGAATTAATGTACCCCTGGCGGTCGCCAAAACCCGGAGTACCCCATGAGCGGTTTTGATACTACCATTTCGGATGTTTAGTTTAAGATGTCCGCAGGTGGAGGTGGTATTGAGGTACCTTTAAGGTGAGATACCTTTAAGGTAAAAGTAAGGTACAGGTTTATAACAGTACGTCTAAAATTAAACCTACCCAAAAGTAGAACGTGTTAAAAATTATGAAAACATCAGCTCGTGTCTGTTAAACAAGGTTATGGGGGTTATGGTCCCTTTTCCATGCTCGGCGGTTCCTTTCAAAAAATCAGACGAGCCTTAACCCTCCATTCCAGAGGGTCCAATGGAGTCCCCCTACGGGTTGCGGTGTTTTCGGTTTTTAGCAGACACTATCTTGCCTATGCTCTACTCTTTAGGACACATTGAATGGAGAAGAAGCGTGAACTCCGAAAAAAAACATTTGCCCCAAGAAGACCTAGCCTCCCACGCAGTCGTTTTTAGGGGAGGAGGGTAATACGACTCCCCTAAAAACGACTGCGTGGGAGGCTAAAGAAGACCAAGAGATTAAAAAAAATTATTGAACGATATAATTTTCTACTTTCTTTGTTTTAGTGATTGTAATCCTACACATTTGTTGAATCTTAATGAAGAGTTTTAAAAGATCATTTAAAGTGTTGTCTTACTTTTACCTCAGCCATCCTTGTGGCATTGATCTCGCCCAAGGATGACCGAAGGAATTTAATGGTTAGTAAACTGAAAATCTAAAAGTCAGCAACACCAAAAAAAAAAAAAAAAACGTTAATAGATTGGCAAAAAGAGAACTCTTCGAGAAACAAGAGAAAGCAAGTTGGCAGGGGAGACATGTCGTGTGTATCGCTATTTCAATTTCTCATCGAGTCCGTTTATATTACAAGTCATAACATCAAACTTCATTAAAACAGCCTAAAAAGTGAATTAATCTTCTTGTGAATGAAATGAAGATGTGACCATCACTGACAGTTGTAATCGCAATTTAAGCAATTGCAAACAAGCCGAAAAGAAGATTTTCGGGTTTCAACGGGATTCGAACCCGTGGTCTCTGCGTTCTCTGTGTGCTCTATCAATTGAGCTATGAAGACCCCAGCCTCCCCCGCAGTCGTTTTTAGGCGACTCGTATTTCACTCCGAGTCGCCTAAAAACGACTGCGTGGGAGGCTATGAAGACCCATACATCAATAAATTGGCCTGCTCCCAATGTATGGGTCTTCATAGCTCAGTTGGTAGAGCACTGCAGCGCAAACGCAGAGGCCACGGGTGCGAATCCCGTTGAAGCCCAAAAATCTTCTTTTCGGGCTTATTACAACTGCGATGGTCACATCTTCATTTCATTTGTATTTCCGCAGTTCGCATCATTTCATTCTATAGTCTTCTTGCGTTGTGCTCTTGCGTTGTGTCAACACTTTCAATTGCGGATAGAATGTTAATTTACCAAAAGAAGCTATGATCGTAACAACACAGATTGTTAGAAACTTAAAACGAGAGTTCCTAGCTGCAATTAGGTCCCATCGAATGCTATTCAAGCCCCATATCCGTTCGCCTTAAATTGGACTTAAACTTGCCACATCACGGAAGCGAAGTATACCACTGCTGTTTGGCTGACTGTTTGTGCAGTCAAACGGCGACCAAAACGCGCTCAAAGAGAGTTTTCTGGAGCTTGAATAGTATTCAAAACCAAAGAAATGTAGTCTGTTCAAGCGTTACGCGCTTACGTGCTCACTCCACTACCTAAAAAGAAAAGCAAACCGCAGTATACACAGGTCAAAGGTATGCAATCAATTCTATCATTCAATCCGGGGTGAAATAGCATTAGACTCGGCTGACCTTCCATATGGATCTGATGTCTATGACGAGTTTGGAAAAAGACCTTATGGCCGAGTGCTGGAAACCACACACAGAGATCTAGAACTCTATAAAGTCGCGCAACGCTTCGAAAATCGGCGACGAGTTGGCTGCAGGTTCAGTCCCTGGGCCAGTCAGGATCGTGTACAACAGGACCTGACAGCAAAAGGTCAGCTCTACAAAACTCTCCTGTATCCAGATTCTTGGCCATCAGCTGGTCTGGACCGACATTTGGTGTGCGGTGCTCAACGTAAATTCTCTTCAAACAGCAGTCCTACAAAGAGAAGAAAGGCTTAATTATAGCGGAGCCTGCGGGCAAAGCCCGCCAGCGGAGCTCCATTGCTAAGGAAATTTGGTAACCTATCAAGCCAAGAAATTTTGGTAGTGACGTAATAGTCACGTGACCGTCCGTACGTACGTACGTCCGTCCGTCCGTCCGTCCGCGCCACAGGTTTACCAATACACTTCATACACTGGATAAAACCCTGTGCTGAATCCCATGTGTTTTTGGCGCGAAATCGCATGTTGACCCGCGTTGTAGCAAAACAAGCAAAGACAACAAAAGTCATAAACAAATTTGTTAATGGAAAAAAAAGTTCAAAAGAATACTCAGTTTTCTTTTTGGTGGAAGGGGAAAAGTTCAATTTAGGCGAAAAAAATTAGGCGACAAAGTTCAGGCGAAAAGTTCAAATTTGCTGTCTCGGTTCTGTTCGAACTCGGTCGGCACACCGCTTGAGTTCGCAGCTTTTCGCAGCGGTTTCGACGCCAAATATAGCAGAACTAGTACTTTTTGGTTTTTCTGTCCACAACCATGGTTTTTACGGCGTTCCGAACACATTTTGCCAGGAAAACCACCAGCATTTTCATGCTGATAGGCAGCTTGTCACGAAGAATGAAATAAGTATTAAAATTAACTTTGAAAATAACGTTAAACGCTCATGGCCTAGTAGACTAGTCACCGGCATCTCACGCCGACGAGCCGGGTTCGACACTCAGCGGAAGTAAGAATTTTTTTTCTTTGTTTTTTTTATTTTTTTATTTAACGACTTGAATGAGAGTATTTTCACAAATTAATAACTGCCAGCAAAAACAAAACAAAACAAAAAAAAAAACAAACAAAAAAACAAAAAAACACAAAAAAACCAGACAGAACAGAAAGGGGGGCTCCGCTTTTAGGCTTGGCTAAATCTATATAATATATAGATTTAGCCAAGCCTAAAAGCGGAGCCGCGAAAGAATAAACTGGTGTTCGTTTCTCAAAAATAGTCCTGAAACTTTTAGGTCTGAAATACATTTCGGGGCTTTTTTTGGCTCGTTCGCTTTCGAAAAGTGTTTCTCAAAAAGCCTGAAAGTGTTCCGAATTGTCCTTCAATATTTTGGGGATCTGTTCTGTAAAACCAAGCTCGAAAGGTCGTTCTAGAGGCTGAGCACAGCTTGATTATTTTACTCACGAGCCGTCTAGCTTGGTGTTTGCAATGTTTCCATATCCTGTCATTAACTGTGAAGGCTTGTCAAATCTCCTTGGTTTATTGGCTGTTCGCTTGAATGAACTTGAAACGGCACTCATTTACAAAAACAAAATAAGAATTATTCGACTGTTTAAATGGGTTATCTTCATCGCGTTCGGATGTTAACAAATAACATGAACTGCCACTAAATAAAAATATTAGTCTGGTCAAAAATTTATACTGACATTTCACCGGCATTTTACTGGGATTACCTGAAATAAAGGATCTGGGGAGCTTCGAAGCACTTGTCATAAACTTATCGAAGAAATGTCGCGTAGGTTTTTGCAGCCGCGAAAAAATTCAAGCACTTTGAGGAACACACATTACCGGGATAAAATAGCTTTAAACTCAAAACTGCTTCGCTTATATTTCGTTCTGTAACTTGAGACCATCGACATTGAAAACAAACGAACAAACACCGTCCAAACATTCTTAACTCTGTTGCATAAGTTTTGCGGCTGCAAATTGTCTAAAATTCGAGCGCTTTAAAAAATGCACCGAACTGTTTTTGGAAGCTTTTCGGGCATCATAGGTTTAAACCGACAACTGCTTCGCTTATAGTTTTTCAAATAACTGTTATATTTCGTTCTCTAACTAGAGACAATCAAGATTCAAAACAAAGAAACGCCAAACACGCTTTAATGAAATTGTTATTATGCCGGCATAAGTTTTGCGGATGCGAAGTAAGCCTATATAAAGTTAGGCGCTTTGAGGAACGCACAAAACTGTTTTCGGAAGCTTTTCGGATAAAATAGCTTTAAACCGACAACTGCTTCGCTTAAAAGATTATTACTTTAGAAAACTTCTAGGACAAGAAAATCGACAGTTGCACAAAGAGATGGACCGGACGGTGAAAATTGAAAGCAAAGCTTGTGCAGTTGTCTTGCGGCTGTGCTTAGACCTACTGTTATGAATAAACAAACACAAAATAATGGACAGAGAAATCATTTTTGAAAAACATTTATTCGAAAACCCCTATGTTTAAACTTAAATGCGTTACACTTCCAAAATCGTAGGTCGGTCCACGCGAGTGAAATCGGCTCAGTATGGCAAAATATTCAAGAATCTGTCACAAATCTGAGCGCGTTTTCTAATATTTTTTTAAAGTCAAAAGTAAATAACACATTTCTAATGGCATAAATCAAATTTACATTTCAAAACGTAATTTCTTTCATCGTAATACTCGAAATCATGTACCTTAGACCTTTTAAAAACTTCACTTACTCGGTTGTGTTTCAGAACAGGGCAAACTCTCCGCCGTGAAGAAAACAAAGCGACGAAGTCCTTTGAATGCAGCTTTCGTAACTTGAACTTTTCGCCTTCTACCAGTATTCTTTCGAACTTTTTCTTTCCATTTATATATATTAGATGTTTTTTTTGTCAAGTATAAAACTTCATTACTCTCGAGCAATCGTTAAATGCTAAAGAAGCTTAAGCTTTTAAAGAAACCTCTTTTTCAAAAGCGACGATGGTCATGCGATTTCCCGCCAAGAAAAATGCCGGTTGCCCTAACGCACCGTGCGATTTCCCGCCAAGAAAAGATGGCATTCTCTGCCCCCGTCGGGTTGTCTTGGGACTCCCCTCCCCCTCCCACAGAGTGTGCGGACGGACGGACGTACGGATGTACGGATGTACGGACGTACGGACGGACGGTCACGTGACTATTACGTCACAACCAAAATTTCTCGGATTGATAGGTTACCGAGGTTACCATGGGTGCTTTCCATTATATGATTCCGACCGGTCAGAGACCGCCGGACCGACCGCTGAATAATGGAACGACATTTTCCGATCGAAGCGATTTGTTACATTTCGAAAACAAAACGCGGGAAAATCAATGTAAGCAATGTTCAAAGAATTTATACCTCGAAACAGCAAAACTTGTCAACATGTTTTAGACACGTACCGGGGATAGTCATCGACGCACAACAGGAAAGCATTAATAATTCTGTTAGGTCAGTGGTTGTCACAGATAAGACTGCACTGTCGCCATCATGGATATATCAAGCAAGAGAAGGAAGAGCGCTACTGGGAACAACAAATTCGGTAAATGCAACGGTAAATTTCGGTCCGACCGATCCGACCGGTCAAAGTGGACCACCTCCAGAGGTGGTCCCAGATATTCTGGCCTGACCAAACCGAAACGGACCTTTCCATTTGACTTCCGACCGAAATTTCCGAAATATTTGGCTTAATGGAAAGCACCCCATATTTCCTTAGCAATGGAGCTCCGCTGGCGGGCTTTGCCCGCAGGCTCCGCTATTATCATTATAAGAAATAAGAGCAGTAGAACAGTGCCCTGCCTACTGCCACACGAATTTGTTATTGAAAATGTTTTTCACGTCTCTTTTACGGGTTTTATTTTAAAAAAAAAGTAAATACACGTTCGTAACCACAAAGTTTTTACTTGAAATAGTATATTTTTTGAATACATCAAAGTGAATTTCCATTGAAAAAAAAACTGCAAAATCTTTCCCACGTTACGGTGTTTTTGTTGTCTAATCCCTGCTTCTTCGATTCGTTGTTTCAAGGGGGAGAATGATATTTGGAATAGCAGTAATGAGTAAGCTGTTGCTCAAAATCATACGAATGCTTCACTGGTGTAATTATATTGACTGTCAGTTACCCCAGCTCTGAAATATCAGCAACAAACTGCTTTGTGATGTATTCAGTAAGAGTTGAATAGATAAGCCGTGTGTTAGCTCAATAATTGATAATAGAGACCTTACGCAACAGGACTGTTGAATGGGGACGGCGACATCAGACCGCGCGAGGACTGGGCTGAGCACGCGAGCAATGATGTTGCCGTCCGAAACGTAAACAAACCTTACGCAACACAACAACACGACATGAAAAAGACTCAAGGTCGAAATGGCAACATTCCGGGAAGCAAGAGAGGCACTTTTACTCGCTAATGACTTGGATTTAATTGAAGATGAAGAACTGCTGTTGCTATACGACGTGAACACTTCGAAAAACCTAGACATACCGTACTGGAAATACGACAAATTCGATCTTGACTGTCTTTCCGACGACGAGTGCAAAAGCGAATTTCGCTTCTTGAAACATGATATATACGCTTTACACGATGTTTTAAATCTTCCAGACAAAATCACTTGCCCGAATCGTTTTTTCGTGTACAGTGATGAAGCACTATGTATGCTTTTACGTCGATTTGCGTATCCATGTAGATACGAAGACCTTGTTCCGCGTATCGGAAGACCTGTTCCCCAATTGAGCATGGTGGTGTCAGAAATGACGGATTTACTTCATGTACAGTTTGGACATTTGCTTTCTCGTCTCAATCAACCGTGGTTGTCACCAGCAGACCTGGTCGAATTTAACCAATCGATCTATAGGAAAGGAGCCGCCCTTGATAACTGTTGGGGATTCTTAGATGGGACAGTGAGACCAGTTTCGAGGCCAGGCGAACATCAGAGGGTGCTGTATAATGGACACAAAAGGGTCCACGCCATAAAATTTCAGAGCGTTGTTGCGCCCAATGGTCTAATTGCGAACCTTTTTGGTCCTGTCGAGGGACGAAGGCACGACAGTGGGATGCTGGCATTGTCTGGCCTGCTGCCAATGCTAGAAGCCCACTGTGTTTCCCCAACTGGCCAACCACTGTGTGTGTAGGGTGACCCGGCCTACCCACTCAGAGTCCCGGGGGGGGGGGGTACTCCCATATATAACCTATATAGGTATGTGCCGCTGTGAAGGGTATGGTTTTCAAGCAGTTTAGTCTGGGATAGGGTATAGAAATCAGGGAGTCTTGGTCTAGGATAGGGTATCAATTACCGGGAAACTAATGGGTGGTGTGAAAATTTAATCCAATTAATTAATGGGTTTGAAAACCTCGGAAATATAAAATATAAATGAAATCGCGACAATATTGTTGATCGAGAGATGGTTTTCCATTAAAAGCACTGTGTGGTTATATTTCTGATGGATAGCTCGAAAATAGCTAGTCTGGGATAGGGTAGGGATTTTTGGCATCTAGTCTAGAATAGGGTTGCAAAAACGACATGAACGTGGTCTTGTATAGGTTAAGGGTTTCAGAGTCCCAGCGGCACACTCCCATCAAAATTTTTCCGAGTACCCCCCCCCCCCCGGGCTCAGAGTTCACCTTCAAGGACCATTCAAAGGCCATGCATTAACACCGCAGCAGCAACTTTTTAATGAGTCAATGAGTAAAGTAAGAACAGCGGTAGAGTGGGTGTTTGGTGACATTTTGCAATACTTTTCATTTTTAGACTTTAAAAAAGATCTTAAAATTGGACTTAGTGCCGTAGGTAAAATGTATATTATTTGTGCTTTATTAGGAAATGCCTACTCATGTCTTTATGGTTCAGAAACTTCCTCGTTCTTTGGCGTTGAACCGCCCTCATTAGAGGATTACTTTATTTAAGATATTATTTATACTCAATCAGTACCTGGGGGACACCCATATGAAATTGGATTGGGATGCTTGTCATCTCACTTAGGATGCAAATCCTGGATTTTGGTGCACTTTGTGTCAAAGAAGGAACCACAAATTTTTTCTGTTAGTGTTTAGGATTGGATGCAAAGATTCGGCAGTGGAAGGGGAATCATTGGTTTTTGGATATTCATTATTCTTGTCTTGTTTTGCCTCAATGATTCATGATTCCTAAATATAAATTTTATTCGATGTTCATGATTTTTGTTTTCATTCCATTCATCCGGTTTTCAAAATAACTTGTTACCAGTTTCTGTTGCTTTTCACTTATAGGGTGTTTGCACATTTCAGTACTCTGCTGGCAGAGTCTTCTTTTTCAAATGGAGACTCTTCTTGCATAGAATTTATAATATGCTGGAAACCATTGTGAAATTCTCAGTCGTTGTTGTTGTCCTTTAGAGGGGGTCTGGGGCATGCTCCCCCAGAAAATTTTGAAAATTGGATGCTCAGAAATGCTATTTTGGGCCATTTCTGGGATACGTTTTAGAAGAATTTAGTAAAATGACCCAGATCAGTTTAGATTTTATCACATTTTATATTCACAAGCCTTTAATGTCAATAGAAGCATTCATTTGTTAGTCATGATTGTTTTTTTCATCTTCGTCATTCATGATTCCCAAATTTTAAACATAAAGATTCATGAATAATCTATGATTCATTATTTATGAATAATCCACCTCCACCCCCGACAAAAAACATCCTTGTTCCTTTCATGTGGGAGTTACCCTCTGGCAATCAGTTGAGCTTAATAAATTTGGAGATTTCTTTATGTTATATAACAGTGATATGGAGTTTATAATTTCTGTTTGTGAGCTTTACCAAATGAAGCAACGATTCACTCACCAGAGGATGTGTATGCAAAAATGAGGCATGTCAAATACTTCAATGTCAACCCTCCAAGTTTATTTTTTTCCTTAGTGGCCATTTGGCCACCCACTGCTTAAGTTTGGTCGCCAGTGAAAAATTTGAGTCGCTAAACTAAGCTCATGTTTCAATCCTTTAAAGTTTTTGGATTTTGAAAACCCCCACCCCAGGAATTTTGAATCCTTTCTGTAGGGGGGGGGGGGGGTATGATAATTTTCTTGGACTGCAAATTATGCTTTTTTGTTTTTAATTTAAAAAAATTACACAAAAAGGGTCAGAAAGCTTCTTTGTTGTTTACATTATCTTTTGAAAATTACTTTGCAGGCTGAAAAATAGGTACCAGTTATAGTTTTGAGCACTCGTGAAAAGACCTCAAAACCCTACTGTCCAAGTGAGCCTTTCATTTGTTCTCTATTGCTTCACCTAGGCCTTGGTTGTCACTTGTAGGCTCGAATATAAACAATGAACATTTCTGTATTCGCAGTACAGGATGATTTGTATTTTACTAAGTTAATGTTAATATATGTGTAGTTGCTGAGGTGATATTACCATGAACTGATGAAGACTTAGTAAGGTGTTATTGGTAGAGAGTTCTTAAAACCAATAGTGGATTATAAAATGAATTCTCTGCTTGACGTTTGATTTTACAGAGTTCCCCTAGGCCTGTCACCCTCTTGGACCCTTTACGTAAAGAAGGCCCAGTATTTCTGGGCCTGACTTCCTGCCTAAAGGGTATTTTAGTCTCATATTTTTTTTCAACTTTACCCCATTTGGAATAGTTTAATTAACACAATGAAAGTGTTTATAAGGAAATAAGTTTTATTGTATAAATAACTGTTTAATAATTGATCATAATATACAGAAGCCTTTCGTGTCTGCGTACAGCTAAAATGTACATGTAACTGAAGTGTGGACTTGTCCTAAAACAATATCAGTATTGATATTAATATATAGAAAAACCTTTACAAATGTATTACTTTTTAAGCCTTCAAATACATAATTTAATAAATTACTGATTGCCATTTGAACAGACATTAATGTTTGTGGTTCAATCAATTAACAACAACGTGATTTGAACCAAGGAAAGGTTGAACCAACTCTTATCCATGTTTTAAAGTGGACACTTATTTATTAATTTTTTCAATTAGTGCCATGAGGAGTTGATTCTGAAGCTGCTGCTGCTGCTGTTGTAATTGCACTTGCTGTTGCTGTTGCTGCTGCTGTTGCTGCAGTTGTTGTTGCATGAACTGAAACATCTGAAGTTGTGCAGATTGCTCATCCTTCTTAACCTCCAGTTCTTCTTTTCTCAGGTCGAATTCTCGTTCGGCCTTTTCTCGTAGGTAAACGAGGGTTTCTGACCCTGAGCCTCTCTTTCTTGGTGTCACTTTACCACCCTCCTCCGCCTGTCGTTTCCTTGTCTCTCCCAGTTTTTCCATCGAGCGCTTCCTCATCTCCTCTGCTTTTTTCCGGTCATTTTCCTTGTTTTTGTCCCCTTGCTGTGCATTTTCATCAGCCTCCCTGTCGCTTTCCTCAAAACGTTCAATAATCTGCTCTAGCAGCTTGTCCTGTTCAGATATCTCGGGTGATACTCCGCTTGCCCTTTCTTCCTCCGCCATTCTCTTCTTGAATTTCTTCGCCAATAAGGTGTATCTGTCTCGAACGGCTCTTTTATTCCCGAGTCGATTTTTGAATGCGTCATTGGCATTCAGTTTTCCGTAATGTCTTCCCATATTTTCCCTCTTTCTCGTGTGGAAGATTTGTACTGGTAGGGCTCCGACACTACAATTTCTTCTAACAGAAGAAGATCACACTCTGTTTTCCACTCCATCTTTCTGCTAAGATTGTGGAGAAACAAACAAGGTCAAATTTTTGTTTTATATGAAAATGAAGTTTAGAGGCTATTTTCTACACATGCAATGGTCTTTCTGATTGGGATTCTTTTGTACTGCCGTGCGAAACGCACATTATTGTATTATTTTCGACGAGTATTAAGCTTATAACTCACACAAATGTGATTTGCATTTCAAAGTTTGTTTACCAAAAAAAAACGTGTAGCCCACACTTGAAGTAATGAAAACAACTCTCAAAGACAAGAAAAGATTACTTTACACCAGGTTTCTTATTCGGACGATGAAGATGATACAGAAACTGTCGTAAACTGTAAAATGACAGCTTTTTAACTAACAAAGAAGGATAATTAAATTTCCACAGGTCAAACTGAAATCAGACAGTCTGAGCGCTTCGTAATTTGCGTTTACAAGTAAGCTTCATTTTCGTTTGAAAAATGTTATTTCAATATAAAAAAGGGTTGGTAACTAAAAATATGATCGGTTTCTATTGTTCAGTCGAAAAAACAAAAAGTTTAGATGAAAATAAGTGGATAAAAATACTCACGTTTTCCTGAGAACTTGAAAACTCTTGTTGCGACGTCGAGAACGCGAAGAGGACGGCAGTGAGAAACCGGAAATGGCGTCAAATAACTTGCGAAGCAAGTGGTCACGCGCGTCACACAATGAAATTTTGCCGTCCTCTCCTCGAGCAGTCCTGTTGCGTAAGGTCTCTAATAATTGATTCCCCTGAATACGGGAAGCGAGTCTGAGATGTTAGACCCAGGGCTTCTCAGATTTGTCAGAAAGTAACATTTGCGGCCCCACAACAAAACAATAAATATCCCTTTTCATAGTTTTATCATCACATCCTCATTCATATTTGTGGCTAACCGAGCTTCTTATTAGAAGACTGTCTTATACCTTTTAAGAAGTTAACAAATGTCGGTTTATACTCAGACTAAGCATTATTAAATATAAATGTCAAATGACTAAATAAAACATACCTTAAGGTAATTAATGGCTGCCTGAGTGATCATTGAACACGCTGATGCATACAGTTCTTTCAGTGTTGAAGTACAACAATTGGCAAGTGCAAATACTGAGCGATCAGTCAAACTTGATACACCAGAAACCACAACCTCCTCTAACGGACACATGCGCGCTAATTCACAAACACCCACATCTGAAACCTGTTAAAACCACAAACAGCAAAACAAATAAACTACTTTAGGCGATTAAACAAGGGGTTTAGTTTCTAAAGAAACTGTGGGGCTGCGTCGGTGGGAAAGTGAAACACAAAACTTTGGATTTATCAACTGAGTTAATAAGGTAGATTGGCCACCGTAAAGAGATTGAAAGCTGACGTTTCCAGCGTTAGCCCTTCGTCAGAGCAAATCAATGAATTGTGGGTTGTACTTGGCTTTTATGGAGAGTGGTGGAACTACGCTATTGGTAAGAACATGGAAGATTCTTGTTTTTCAGGTTGCCGTGTTCCTAACAATAGCGTAGCTCCACCGCTCTCCACATAAATCAAGTTCAAACCCACAGTTCCTTGTTTCGCTTTGACGAAGGGCTAACGCTCGAAACGTCAGCTTTCAATCTCTTTACGGTGGCCAATTTACCTTCATACTTTAGAGGGTCACTGTGATTAGTAAAGAAGTCGTAAGTTATTTATTGTAGGCTCACTGCACTGTGCGTGTTTAGTTGCGTGTGAACTTCCATGTTAGACTACAAACACTTTTGCAAAAACAGTCTCGTCCCATAATTACATGAAACCTCTAACAAAGAGTCTGAAATGGTATGACTCGTTTCCCTGCAGAAATGCACATAGTTTTACAATGTAACTATCTCTGAAAATAAGCTACAAGGGGCAAGTAAGTTGACAGAGCCCAGCACGGTGTGTATTGACCAGTATGTCATTTGTATGCATGTATCTTAGTGCAGGGAAAGTCACAAGGTAGATCCACTGAAACCAATTTAATAAAGTACCCATAAAATAAGGACAGTTTTATAATGTGCCAGCCTTTCAATGAATGCCAGGCACTGGGCGAATTGACTGATTTGCCCAGATGCTGTAAGAATCTCAGCAACTTTTCTTTTGCATAAAAAATGACATTTTCAAAACTTTTTACCTGCCAGCAAATATTAATGGCTCTCCTACCTGGAGACAAAAACTACAAGTACAATATACATACCAAGCCACAGCCTTTAATGTTAACACAAGAAAGTTGGCAACAGTTTTCAGCAACCGCTGTTAAGAGCTCATCATCAACTTCCTTCATGCCTGCTAGCCGTAGAGTATGTAAAGATGGACAACATGCTGCTATTTCAGCTATCACATCAACTGAAAACTAAACAAAGAATGGTACGCTTGATGGATAACTTTGTCTACCAAATTACCAAGTGAGTAAAAATTTAAAAATCAATAAGTAGCCAAGAAAAGGTACATCTTACAAAGATTGCAAGCGACACACACAGTGGCCCACATGGTTTCCTTCAGGAGTTCTGCTGCCCCCCCCCCCGAAAAAAAAGTCAGATGCCTTTCCAGTGTAGGGTTATCCCGAGGAGTTGTTGGCCCTCCCTATAGTCGTGGTGCCCATACAAACACCTGGGTGCAGAGAAATATAGTGGCATAAAGTTTCTTGACTAAAGAAACAACCGGACGTGATGTGGAGTCCAAACCTTGGACCCCCACCTTCCTATCTCCCAACCAAACGCCTTGTTGAAATGTCTCTGCAAACACTTCAAGTTCTAAATTCACACAAATACAGAATTTATTGACGGGTTATATGACCACTGGTTTCAAATTACTTACACCAGTTATGTTTTTGTCAGTTTTAGTGGAAGTCCTCTATCTACTTCAGAGCGGGCAAAGTTACAGTAAAATGTAAGGAACAGACCCCCTATATAATGAACCCTGGTATAACGAAATTCCCAATATAATGAACACATTCCAGAAGCCCAAACTTAAAATTTGCCCTGATTTAATGATAAAATTTATATCACCACACAATTGAAGGTGAATGCATGCAGACCTGAATCACGAGTTTCATTGAATAGTTCAAAACTGTGCTGGCAGTGATTGCACGATTTAACTGAATGTTGGGTGTTACGACATGGTATCCTAAAAAAATATGAGGCAAAATAAGTATCAGACAAACCTTGATGTAATTAAGATTTCAGGTATGAGTTTTCCCACAATTTCATTAAAAAGGGGTTTTGACAAACCCCTGGTTATAACAGACACATTTTCCTAGTCCCTTGGTACTTTATTGTATCAGGGTTCCACAAATACCCTTTACTACTGTCTAATGTTAGCTTGCATAATCCCCTAAGCAATCTGGGAGCATGGGAAAATTACCCATTCTCAGAATTGTGCTTAACCCTTTCACTCCCAGAGTCAGTTATGGAGACATTTAGGTGATTCTACAGTGTAACTTCTGAGTCTGTGGATGAAATCCTATGGTGTGACCATTCAAATGAAACCTCATCAACAGTACTTTCACATGGTACCATTTATATTTAAGCTTTTTGCAAAATGAAATTTGAGATTTGTCTTGAATTTTGAATTTAGGCACTCTTGGGAGTGAAAGGGTTAAAATCCCTTGCTGGATGCTCTTTTGTCACACAAATGTAAACTTGTTAGTATTTGGTAAAGCACATGAGACGTATTAGTGAAAAAATTGTTGCTTGATCCTGTCACAATAAGTCAAAACAAAACAAGGCTTCTTTCTCAGGATCCAGAATCTAACTAAGCCACAAGCTTTCCACACCATTGGGGAAAACATCCAACTCCATCACCTGATAAAGATTCCGCGACGGAGTTGAAAGCTTGTGGCTTAGCTAAATTTTGGATCCTGAGAAAGAAACCTTGTTTTGTTATGACATGAGATGTGTTTAGTGTGTATGAACAATAAACTGACCATTTTACTTCCATTAGCCACAAACGTTTTGAAGTCTGGGCCTCTCCTTGGGCAGTTGAAAAGTGGTTTCAATTTCTGGCCAGTGATGTTTGGACAGAAAGACACTTTGAGAGATTCAATAACTTGGCAGTGTTTACTGATGGCTGCAAGACCAGCATCTGTTAAAACTGAGCAACCACTAAGGTCCAACGATGTCAAGGTCCAGCCTACAGCCAAACAAACCTGGACAGAAACAAGGCAATTTAGATACATGTAATTACATACATTACGATATCACAACATTAATTTTACAATTAATGAAAGTTCGTCATTGCATTCAAAACGAGCTTTGCAGCCTCTAAAAATAATTAATGATCTTGAATCAAAATGCTTTTTGCTGATCTGAGAAGATCCAGGTGCAATTAGAAAACAGGCATCATCCCTCCCAAAGAACAAGAATCACTAATAAATAGAATCAATTCATAGAGAGCTTTTATACCCGTGTCCATCTATCACAACCTGTTTTTTTGAAGCCTTTGCAAATCTGTTTCAACCAGTGCTAATGCTGTACCAAACTCAACTGTGCAGTACAGTAAAACCGTGAAACAATGAAATGAAATGAAAACAGGGGTGGAAAATCCAAGGGAACTTTGTCATATGAGGTTACGTCTGATCTAATTACACACTTTTGCATTAAGACTTTATTGCACGTGAAGATCACCACTGAATTGGTGCCAAGGACACGAGCATGCTTTGTATCATTAGTTGATTACTTCAAAAATCTAAGCTATGTAAACTGCCAAAATGATCTGTATTCTGATTTGTATTGTGCAGTCTCAGGACTTGTGAACAATAAGGAAGAATCCACAATGGCACAGTAGTTTCATTTTTGCTAAAAACACATTCCTTTCATTCCTCAATGTGTGCAGTATGGAATGTGATCTGATCTGGGATGGTCATTTTTTAAGAGTGCAGCACTTGAATCAGCATAATCTAAAAAGTACACACATGCAAGAGATCATTTTACTTTGACTTGAAATAGAGAGTATATTATGGTAGTTATAATATTATTAAATAAATATGATTACTTACTCTATCAAGTACATCATCATCTACAGCCTTCATTCCACAGAATGTCAACACTTTTATATATTTTAGTTGGTCAGCAAGTTCAGTCAGCAGTTCTGCGGACATTTGCACTCCATGTAAAGTTAGCTCTGTCAGGTTTAGTGGAAATGCATTTGCTCTGACTGATGATGTGCCTTCTTTTAAAATTCTGTAGCAATAGCTAATGTCAAGACTTGACAAAACAGGACAACCTTGGGTAACCTGTTAAAATAAACAAGTTACATAAATTACTAGTCTCCTGTTGGGTTGCTGAAATGCAATTTTTAACACTTATTTGAATTAGTAGAGCATAGAGTACATGATTGTATAATTAGTATAATTTAACCATAACAAGGGTATACAGTTGACTCTCAAGTAACTCGAAGTTCGCACTAACTCGAACCAAAATCGATCTTCCCTGAATTTACTTCCTACATTTACTGTAATTTTACCCTCTACAGGATGTTTGTTTTTAGTACCTGCTGTAGTCCTAGTCCAGAAATCATGGTACAACCATCAAGACGTAGTCTGTATGGAAACAAAAGAGATTTCACTGGTCTCTAACACTACTAAAGCCAAGAATTCCCTACATCTTGTAAGTGAGTTTCTGGGCATTTTTTGCCTGATTTGCAGATCTCTTTTTCTTGTTACACATCAATATATAACTAAAATGGCTAAAAGCTTTTCTAAACTTGTTGTCAGTTCATAAATCTGAAGTCACTGCCCAGCAACTAATTAAGCTTAAAGCATGTTATAATAAATGATTATTTCTTTGTTTGCCTTAAATAAAGGCAAAGCACTTAACAAAGCACTTCATTAGCTTCATTTGAAATCTAGGTAAATTACAGTGCAGCTAATAAATTAACTGTTAACGCTGAAGATAGTAAAAAATCACATTCGAATACATTTATGAATTCTGTGTTTCACTATTTCTGCCCCATGCACCCACCAATGCTGCCATGTTGGGCATCAAGGCCTTTGTTTAGCATTTTGTATCAATTATATTCCAAACACATTTGAGAATCAATGTAAGTGTCACTTTCACCACCATGTTCTTCAACATCACTTCAATCAATTAAACCATAATCTAAAAAAACTGAGAGTGTCAGTGGTTGTAAAAGTATTTTAAACACTTACTCTCTGAGTCTGGGACAGCTACCTGAACCAATGGCTACCAGGCTCAGATCAGTCAGCAAGTGCACACCAGTTAAATCCAACACTTCCTGTAACACGCCAAATTATTCACTTAGCCTTATTAATTAGTATCTTAATGGCTACATATGATATGCAATTGTACTTAATTTATTACCACTCCAAAAGAACCTTTGATCATAAAGAAAGTAAATGTCAATTGACTAGTAGTAATGGTGGGTAAACCAAATTCCTTTGAATTTGCAAGGTAAAGTTCCTAGGTTTTGGTGCACAACTCTCGCAAATTTGATTTGAATCTTCTCATAATTTGCACACCACCAACACCATGTAAATTGGGGATTGACATTCCAATATTTAAAAGGAGGGGTAATAGGGAGTTCCAGTTCACATTTCACAGAAAATGGGTTACAGTTATTTTGTGTAAATAATTTCCAGTAATCATCTTTCACAACATTTTGCTCACAAGTGGCTACAAAGTCACATTTCACCACAAATTAAAAATCAATTCTCATTTCACAGGTAAAAGTAATCATTATGGAAAATCACAGATCACAGCTACACTGTACTTAGCAAATTATGTTCCACGAGGAAGAGAAGAGCCACTTATGTTTCTCACCCCCCAAAAAATACATGTACATGGCAAATAACGGATCATGAAACTTTTTAATACCCCCTCTTTTAATGCTGTATTTGAGAAAGCAAGCTGACTTACCAGCTTCCCTTTTAAAAGTGTATGAACAGTTTGGAAGCAGCCATCAGTCAGTAGACTGCATCTAGGGACCATAAGTTCACAAATATTGGGACAGTTCTTAGCCAAGGTAATAATGCCACTGTTAGTCACTTGATCAAGGGCTTCTAGTTTAACATACGTTAATTTAGGAGAATGTAGAGTACTCAAACACTTGTCAGTCAGGTTGACATGAGTAGAGCCCAATTTGAGGTGAAGAAGTTCCAGGTCTACTTGAGTCTTAAGAAGTGAAGACAGCCCTTTATCTGAAAATCAATCATCATGAAAAGCATCAGAGACTAATACTGTAAACCAGGGGCAGATTTGGGGGTGGGCCGAGCGGGCCGCGCCCCCCCTTTTGTCCAGGAATTTTTTTTCTTTTGTAAACAACATCTGTCGTATGGTACTTTGTGCTTTGATTGCTTTGTTACTTTAGATATATTTTCTGCGGCTCCTGATGATCGCCCCTGTCACAAGTGCAACTGTGGAACGTAGCAACTCATCACTGCACTTTGTAAAGAGTGGTTTTAGAAGCACCATGAGAGAAGACCGCCTCAACACACTGTTGCTGCTCTTTATGCACTAGGACGTAGCTCCGGATTATGATGCAATTATTGACGACTATGCCAAGTGCAACCTGAAAAGGATGACATTTATCATTCCCCTGCAATGAATGTTCTTATGATTGTTTTTAAAGTCATGTCCTTGGGATACATTTCGTTTGTTCAAATTTGTTGATAAATCCTCTTAGAATCTGCGTCCGCGAAGCCTACATTTTTAGTCGCAAATGACCAATGCTCCCAGAATGCATGCAGTAAATATCCGTCTCAAAGAAACCAGATTTGCCAATTTTTCAGGACGAAAATGTTGCCGCCTTTGCCGGAAGGTTGTGCTTTCGCCGCAATTGCTACGGCCCCTGCTAGCATCAAAAGTGTTAAGACGGAATCTATTAGGAAATTGAGTAATTTTAATTTTCAGTGGACAAAAACCTTGTACCAGAATAATTTAAAGCATATCGCATTCTTTTTTGCATTTTTTGAGAGCTATGGATGTAATTTGTTACCTGTAATAGCCCCAAAGACAATTTCTTATGGGAGTGCCATCGCGCCCATATATGGGCGGTAATATGGGCACCATCGCGCCCATATTACCACTATATTATATCTCTCGCCCCCCTCTATCACAAACTTCTCCGTCCACCCATGTCAACTGCCATTAAAATTCTTCTATATACCCTAATTATACCATTTTGGTAATGGAAAGAGTCTATAGGAGCAGGAGATATTTTGGGCTAAACAGGTAAGTTAAATTTTTTGCTGCTGCCCATAAAAACAGGTTGTCTGTGAGACATATGAACTAAGCAACTTAGGTTAGGTGGGAGTTGATTGTGTTGAGTTAAAAAAAGCAAAGACAAGCAAAAATTAGCTATATAAAACAATGTTTCAGCATCTTCATGACACCAATATCAAGTTAAATGAAAAATACCCTTCAAAAAAGTGTCAGTAATTAATGTTTGACAATTGATTGACATTAGAAAAGCATAGTTATACAAACTAATCAGTTGTTAAACTGACACTTGTTCGAAGGTCAATTTTCATTTAAAAACGTATAATAATGTTGTCATGAAGACACTGAAACGTCATTGCATCATCCAGTAAAATCAAGTACCTGAAACAATTGTAGAGAGCAGAACTGAATTATGCTCTCTGTGACTGTTGCAGCAAGATGTCTTGCAACCAACCATGACACACTGCAGCTGGGATACAAGATTACAGTAACTGCAACTTGCCTTCCCTAATTTTAAACATTCCAAATATTTAATAAAAAGTTATCCAGCAATCTCCAGGATCATCTATTTATTTCATGTATCAATTGCAAGTTAAGACCTGAGTTTAGTTTGATTTACTGTTTCTAAGATTTTTCACTTGGAAAATAGTTAATAAGTCAGGTTCCTCACCACCTTTCATGTACAAAGCATTTCATAGCTAACTAATGTTAGGTCAGCAAGCTCAAGGGGACTAGTTGCAGGGACTTGATCTAAATCTAAATCTAAATCTTACACTGTGCAAATCTCCCACATGAGATATATATGCACAGGGAATGGTCAGCGGTTAGTCAGTCATAGTAAGGGCTTTTACTGATTAAATCGTGGATGTCTTGGTCTCGTATGAGGGTGGACTTAAAGCAGTCGACAGGAGCTGGTCCTCCAAACAGGTCATAACTTGGCGCACACAAAGGGACTTGTCCTGAGGACTGGGGCTTACATGAGGCAACTGGTTGCAGAAAAGAATCCTGATTTGGTTTTTGATTGGTTGATTTTATATTTGGTCACAAAGACTAGTTGCTCTTGAAGAACAGAACACACAAGAGGACAAGTACAGTTTGAAGGGACAAGGTTCCCATGACTAGTCCCACACATTCACACCAGTTACAGTTGGCACATATAAGGGCAGTGGTCACAGAGAAAGCACAATATCAATGCCACACACAAAGGCAGTTATTAAGTCCTGGGGACCAGTTGCAGTGGCAAATCCCCCACAGTGTTTACATCAGGGAACTGGTCCCGTCAAGGGTCACATGGACAGTCCTGATGTGGCACTGGATTGGTTGATTTTGAATTTGGTCACAGGAACTACAGTCAGAAAAACAGTGCATAGAGATGCCAGTTGTGGCCGGAGAAGCAGTCAGTAGATTCTCCCAATATTTCATGTGTTATCATAACAAAACTTACTTTTTAAAAAGCAACCAAATATTCATGCATTTTCCAGGGTCCTTCTCTTCCTGCCCCCTTAGAGCAAGAGTCCACGTGCGAACCAAAAGATGGCGGAAAGAAGATTCGACAGCTTTGTGGGACAAGATATCGAATTCAGTTATAAAATGGGGTTGAAAGGCGTTACATATCTCAGTCTTTCGACCAATTTTGCTTCTTGTATTTCTGTAGTGAGTTTAGTTTGGCCGACAAATGCCCGGGGGGGGGGGGGGGATGAGCGCGCTTGGAATTGACAGAGCCATTAAAATCACAGCTTATTTAGTTGCTGCACACCCTGAAAAACTAATCCACCTTAAGAGTGAGTGGCGGAGTAGTGAGAAGTTAGCATGATTTGCCTACCAACGCGAAATCTTAAAGCAACCTTCACATGTCAAACTAATGTTGGCCAACTCGTGTTGGCAAAACTCAAATTGGTGTGTGTGAACAACAAAGCAACATGTTGGCAAACTGTTGGTGACAAATAGAACTTGTTTCTATTCTCGCCAACTTTTCGCCAACAGTTTGCCAACATGTTGCTGTGTCATTCACACACACCAATATTTGAGCACAGATAGCCCAAGCTCCAAAGGGAGCCGTCAACATGACATTGCGTAACAGCGTTATATTTATAAGAGTTTGTATGGGAATAGAACGATCTAGCCTGAGTATCAGGCCCTCTTAGGGGGGAGGGGGAGGGGGAGATGGATAGGGGAAGAGGGTCTGACACAAAGCCATTGATTGGCTCATGTTCAACATCCAGAATCTGGATGTTACGCTGATTGGCCAAAAGACAAAGGAGCGCATCACGTGGGTCACGCCAGAGACTGGAAATTTAGACACAATTTGAATTTTCTCTTTGTGAGACCTTTGAAAGCCGCGTAGCCTTTTACATATATTGCGCTTGAGAGTAGTTCTCTTCAGGGATTTTACACTGTTAAAATGTACGAAAGGTAGTTATATTCTCGTTGTTATAGCTTATTTGTAGCGGGCAAAAAACGGCTCGGTACAGTTTGTATTCAGCGGAGGAAAAATATGTGTAAGTTTAGCACCTTTACCGGTAATATGCGACAGACAATTTTATTTCAGCGTGTCCTGCAGAATTTCTCGTCAGTTTTGTAAGGTACGTCTGCTTAATATACCTGCCATTTCGGGTTAGTAAAAGCAATAATATCTTTCCGTATCCGCTGTGATCTCTGGTATCTGCTTTTTAAACTCCGTACAGTTGTGATTTACGCGATTTCAGAGCACGATGTTTTGCTTCACGCAGCGTGCATTGTGTAATGATATCCAGTCTCACTGGTAGAAGCATGAATAAAATCCCCTTACGAGTTTTTGATAGATATTCAGTGCGTTTTGATGTAGGTTAATATAGCTTCATAGCAGTTATTGACAACTGGAGAGTATAGAAAAGCCCGATATTTGAAATCCATAAGCATATATTTTGTTTACCAATCAAGCGACTGGCTTCTTTGTGCCACTACAGAATATATGTAGCTAAATATAAGTTTACAAGCAAGACCGCGGTTTCGAATCTTACGATTCTCATCAGTTGTTACCGTCACAGTCTTCTCAGGAGTTTTGGGGACGGCAGAAGGATTTTCCACCGAGTAACCGAGACAACTCGCAGTTCCTGGAATAGCCTGAGTATCAGGCCCTACTTGTATTCATTAACAGTTTACAACCATTCGAATGTATTTCCTGCAAACAGGTTCACCATAACCCGGGGACAGCAAATACTCCAATACTCTGCAACAACTTTCCCAATACGACTTGTTTTCCACCGAAAACACGTGAAAATTTTTGTTAGATGTCTCTAAAAATAGGGATACGGAAGCCGCACAAGAGCCGAATTTAGTGAGTACGTTTTCTCGGCAAATTCTGCAGAATTTTCGCTCAGAACCCATGCGAACAACTCGACAGAAGTCAGAAAACATACCAATCTTAGCCGTGACCTTCATTTCGCGCAAGTACACACATTACAGACAGTTTATTGACATGGCGTGCGACCGGAAATAATTCTGATTGGCTGCTTATTTAAGAGAAGCGTATCGTATTTCAAGGGGGCAGAAGGCTCAAAACTGGGCTGTTGTGTCAGGCTTTCCTTTCCCCTTCTCCCCTCCCCCCAGAAAGCCTGATACTCAGGCTAAGAACGATCGTACAAAATAGTGCGAAATAGGGGAAAGAGATCTAATAAAATCGACTTACCTGCCTTCTTCTGTGTATAACTTGTGTTTCTATGGCATTCGGAGGCGGTAAGTCGATTTTATTAGATCTCTTTCCGCTATTTCGAACTATTTTGTACGATCGTTCTATTCCCATACAAACTCTTATCAACATAACGCTGTTACGCAATGTCATGTTGACAGCTCCCTTTGGAGCTTGGGCTACCTGTGATTTGAGTTTGCTAACATGAGTTGGCCAACATAAGTTTGACGTGTGAAGGCCGCTTATGACTTGAGACTAATACGAGACTCAAAGCATAACTCACCTGAAATCTTTGGACAATTTTTGAGTGTAAAAGACTTCAGTTTACAACCGGACTGAGCCATGTTTTGCAGCAAGGTATCATCCACTTGACTACTGTGACGGAAAGCAATGCTTTTGAGCCGAGATGTGAGAAGCTGGTATGTTATATGTGGCATGTTTTTTGCTGTAAACATGTCATGATCACAGAGTAATTCGAGTAGAACTTCATTGTCGTTTTTGGATAACAACATCCCCACACGATTGATATTTTGAAGGTTGTTGGCGATACAGAACATACACAAGTCTGCCAGGGATTTGGACATGTTTGCCGTCTTTAAAGCTCAAAAACCATCAAGAGTTCACGCGAAGACTTTCCGCTTCCATTTTGTTTTCTCAGAGGTCTTCAATGTCGAACTTCATGTACAACCCATCAGGATTCCTTTACACCCCCTGCATGACCTTGACCTGCAAAAAGTCACGCATTCCGCCTGAATGTTTTGCGGATTTTATTTCTTACAATTTCTTTTCAAACTTCCTAAAACATATATCGATGATGCATCACTCCTTATCATCCGCAAAACTGGTTTCCGTATAAATTTAATCCACTAAAGAATAACTGTTCTAAGTTGAAGGCAGATCGCACAACATTTCTGGAGGCCAGTTCTAGTCAATTTGCAGCAAGCCTGTGAATGCAGCAGCCTCTTATAGTGGCTACCGGCCGCTAGGGGCAGGGCGGCTGTATTCGCAGGCTAATTTGCGGCCAAAACTTGGTTTGAGAAATTTTGGCAAAATTTTGACAGTTTTGGGGCGAGAAAATGCCCAAAGGGATTAACTATTCTTCGGACTGGTAATGTGACACTGAGTTAAAACAGTAAAAAACAGTAAAAACAGTAAGAAAATGAAAAAGTAAACTGAAAGATTAAACTCTCAAAATGTCAAAATAAGGGCATTTTTAGCAATTACTCTAGATCTTACCCTTAAAAAGTGATGTGAGAAAATAACGATTTTTTTTATAAAACTATCAAAATTTTTATTTTTCTTGTTTCATTTAATATCTAGGACGGATTGCAACACTTCGGCAATAACTGTACTCTTGCGGTTGCGGATCTAGTTTGTGGTTAGGTTGCGATAATCTCTTGGTAGTGATTGAAGTAAGAAATACAAAGTGGCTAGTGCACTAATCAGCGGCCATCCCGGGGGGCTGACCCCGGGGAACCCCGGGCATTTGCAGAACGACGTTTACAAATCCCCCACCCAAGAACAATATTTTTTCAACAAAAAGCTACCGTTGTCCCTCTCCCCTGGGGATACACTAGTACATGTATGCTATTTTTTCAGGAACAAATTTACAATGGTTTTCAGATGAAGCCACAAGTCAAAAAGTGCATTATTTCAAGGGACTCCCAAATTGCAATTAAAATTTTTATTTGCTATAATAATACCTCTTTCATAGAGTGATGACGAGGGTCAATTCCACCCCTCTGCTGCATGTTGTGAAGTTCAGTTTACTTTGTAAGTCATGGAATGGAGTGGGAAGGGAGACAATATTATTGTTTCCTGGCCATGAAAAGCAACTAGGATTCGTTGAATATTTTTTTACAATACGTTTTCTATTTGGCAGGTGTTTTGCCTGTCAGCAAAGTAACAAGAACAAAATAAAGTACTGCAATATTATTATTTCAAGAAAGGTTTTTTTTTTTAATTCAGAATCATAACAACAATATAACCTACACAACAAAGAAAAGACTAAAAGGCCATCACCATTTTGGAATGTGTTCCGTAGTTTATATTCAGTGGCGTAGGCAGCACTCGTTCATTTTCAAGATGGCGGCGATCCAAGCGATCCAATCCCCCAATCCCGGGCTAAAAATTGGCAACAAAAGTCAACAAATCCGGCGCCATGCCCCCGTATGTTCCCGGGGTCACCCCCCCCCCCGGGGATGGCCGCTTATTATTATTATTATTATTATTATTATTATTATTATTATTATTATTATTTTTATTATTAGTGCCAGTTTTTGGTACAACGTTAAACAAACGGAAAAGTTAAACGTTAAAAGTTAATTCGTCTGTAGTTCTTAGTTGGTAGGTAGTTAAAGTATAAATTTGAGGTTTTTGGAACAAAATCGGGAGACCGTGAAACGAGCTGATTACAGATAAAAATTAGGGCTGCTAATAGCCAATCAAATTCGAGAATTTGTTATTCTTAATGGTTATGATCAGTTAGCAAGTGACCAATAGTTAGAGTGATTTCACGTAATCACCCGTGAACAAATGGTCATTTTATTAAAAATGGTCATTGAATGATACTCAAAAGTACAGTACAATCTGGCGTAAGCGAACAGTGGTATTACTGAATGCATGTGAGCCGGGCTCCTGATGTTGCGAAGCGTTGGTGTCCGCTTCTTCGGCTACTGCTTTTATATTACACATGGATTTAGAATTTTCCAAAAATTGTGCAAAAAGGGCCGTCAAAATTTTCGCGGGTGGGGGCTTGTCATATTCAGTGAGTTACATACCGAAACAGTTGTGAATAAAACGTGAATCTGTGTTACGACAAGCAATGGTATACATTGGCATTTCTCTTTTTCTTTTTTGCTAGCTTTTTTTTTTTCCACCAAGAAGAAGATTGTATTTAACTCAGTTTGGAAAAAGGCCAGGCCTTTGTCAATTCAAAAGTAATCACAGTGGCCGAAAAGGCATTGATTGGCCCCTACACAAGAAAAAGGACGCGAATGTTTAGCTTCAAGTGCGGATCAACCAGAGCGCGGCATGTTGTGGCGTTGAGGGTTACGTGCATATAACACATTTTACTCGATTCATAAGAACAAATGGAAACAAAGAAACACTTTTTTTCAGATTGCCTTATAAATTTATAGCTGAAAGGAGAGTTTATGAGTGGGTTTAGGGCACTATCATGTCAAGCACATTTCTCGTTGATTGTGTTTAGGGATGTAATTTTGCAGGACGGTGAAGACCTAAAAAGAAAATGAGAAAAACACAAAGGAAAAAAAACTGGGTAAGGCTGTGTTTACATAACACCTTCCGCTATGGGACGCGGTCGGCTTATATCAGCTCCACTCGCGAGACGTTTCGCGATTGCTTTATCTCTTTAGGGAATCTTGTCTGATTTGACACAAAACTAACGAAAGAAAAATGGTGAATCAGCCCAGGGATATTAGCTCTTACGAACACTTATCAACCCCGTTTCACATCTCATCAATTAAAATAAAGTTAAAACATCTCCCACTTTATTTTTACAAAATGTTATCATTTTTCATAGACAATGTCACAAATTTGTTTTCATAAAAGCCCTCTCTAACATCTAACTGTTTACAAGATCAGACTAAGATAGAAACAAGATTCATTCGGAGACTTGTACGTACTCCCCACAAACAGTTTGAACCCATGACAAGTGTCGGTTCTAATTCGACCAATAAGCAAAAACGGGCACGAGGAGAGGCCCCTTCTGACATCTTGACAAAGGACATAAAAACTGTTCAGACGAACAAGTACCATCTACAGAAGTTTGACTGTGCTGGTGGTCGTTGCAAAGTATCTTACTAGGCAAAACCTCAGTATAATCGCGTTTCCCATTAGAAGAATTCTTGCTAACTTCAGCAAACAGTACTGGAATACAAAAGGATGAAGGAGAAAATATTGCACGTTACTTATTCAAAATCAAGGCTACATTTGAAGTTCCCTCTCATCTCGCCGAGATTAGACTAACTCCACTCTCAGCAACTAAGTGCCAAAGTGCTCTGAGGGAATTTGATCCCCAGTCCTAAAAACATTGGAAATACGCTAAAGTGTGACGACTTTTAATTAATTTCAGGTTCACTTGTGGCCTTTATTTGGTTTCTTTTGCGACATCCCTGAATTCTGTTTGGATGGTCCATCTGAACAACAGTACGTAAATTAAAAGTTGTCACACTTTTGTCCGCAAAATATCCAGTAATGTGACAGGAAATCAAGGAGACAAAAACTTGATCTCTAGTCTTGGGATACGGACCAGAAACGAATGCAGCAGTCGTGTCCAACGCTGGCCACCGTGTTATTATCCAGCCATGTCACACGAGATATGACGCCTTGAGGATGTGCACCTAAAATCACAATGCAAATAATTTAAACCAAATATTGTGGAAGACTTGAAGAAAACGAAGTTCTTATCTCAGCAATTAACACACTCCCAACAAAATGTTAGGCGAAGATCGGATTAATATCTAAATTTTTTACTCTAACATAGCACCTGAATTTTTGCCCATTACCGCAGCGAATATGAATGCTCTATTTTAGACTAGTTGGAAAAGCATCCCCCTTTTCAGATAATAATAATAATAATAATAATAATAATAATAATAATAATAATAATAATAATAATCTTACAATGCGAATAGAGGTTTCTCGATCGCCCCATATGCCGAGGGACAGCGAAACCTTTGCCGTTTGAGTAATATATACTGCTCCCTGTACGTTAGGTATGTATGAGCCAGTCTAACTCACCTTTTATTTGGATCTTTGCATTTGGCTTTTCTGTGTTGAAAATGCACAAGTTAGTATCCAGTCCACCACTGGCAATACGTCGCGAATCAGGTGACCAAGCCAAACAGGTTACACGGGCTGCATGTCCCCCAAACTCAGTAGTGTGCTACAAAAAAACAAAAAACAAAAAAAAAACAACAACAACAACAACAAGAATTCAAGTGTGACTCCGTGAAGCAGGGGCAGATAGGATTGCACAATGGACACAGCAATTAATGGGTTTTGTGTAAGTTAGTGGTTTCATTCCCAGCAAGTTAAAATCTGTAAAAAATTGAGCAAAGAAGTTTATATCAAAATATGACTATTATAACTGCAATACGGCTGATTTCATGTTTTTTTGTTTTTGTTTTTTGAAGACTGGAAACAGGAACTCACAAGAATCTGACTTTTAGTTATACGAATTTGAAAATAATGAGTGTGTCATCGAAACGTCATTCGAAACTGCTATCGCTACTTTTTATTCGTAATTGTTTATCCAAAACCTCCGTTACTGGAAACAGTGATTGGTAATTTTTCTGTCGTTTAATGTCTGCTCTTAGTGTCATTTCTGTCGTTCTATTGTTGTTTTTTACATTAAACCCGACAAAAATAAGGCAGTCTAAGGAAATTCAACAGTGACCTATTGTAGGTAAAGCCCACGCGAAATAAAAACGAGAGTAAAAAAGAGTTCCCGCTTGGCCCGAGCCTAAAGTAACCTTGTACTCGTAACTAACTAATGGCTATAATTACAATTGTGAAAAGATCAGCCTTTCTTGTATGTCATACGCCATAGCTAACAACTCAACCGTGGCTACATGACTGCATCAGCCTTTCTTGTACGTCACATGCCATAGCTTATAGTTTAACCTCAGCTCAATTCTATATCAACCTTTCTTTTATGTCATACGCCAGAGCTTCTATCTAGTTTGCTCATACACCATAGCTTACAGTTTTTTCCTTAGCTCAGCCTTTCTTATATGTTATACACCATACCTCATAATTGGTTGAACTGAAGACATTGACTCTGCGGTTATCATCAGCTGAGGCCAAATAAGCGCCATCAGGAGAGTAGGCCACGTCACATACCATGTTCACGTGTGACAGTGTCACGCTTGTCTTCTGCACAAGCGTGTTATTTTCCACCGTGTAAATATAAATTTGGTTCTACAAAAATAAAATAAAATAAAATAAAATAAAAACATGCAATGCTATAAGTTAGGTTATGCCATAACATTACATGTCATATATGGAATCAACAATTCAATGCGAGACAAGTTGGCTATGAGTTCACAAACAACATGATTGAGTGGAACAACTGCTTTTTTTAACAAGCTAACCACCGGATAAGATGCCCCAGAAAACAAGGGAAAAAATTTCAATTGATCATTAAAAAAAAGTAGGAAGATACGTCAGGAGACACGCTATTTTGATTATGCAAGGAACCCCTGAAAAAATTTCCTGAAACATCAGACAACATTTACATGAGGCTAGATTGTCTTAGGTGCTGTAAGTTAATAACCAAAACACAATAATAACAGGGGCACCAAACGGCTCGTTTCGGGGGATATCCGTTCGGAAGGCCTAAGTCACCTGAGACATTCGACCTTTAATCGCAGTGAAAACTAGCGATTTCTTTGACGAAACATCACCTCAGACTTTCGTAACAAGGGGACTGATTAACTCCTTTGTTTCTGGGGGAACAAATATGTCGTTTAGAGTATAAAATAAGGACAGCTAGCATTTTCGGAGAGCTATCACTAGCTCGCTCGGAAATTCGGCGTATAGAATTCTCCCAAAATTCTCCCAAAAAATTTCAGCTTAAACTCCGAAGAGATCAACCTGTGTTAGCTTACACAAATATGCCTTTTAAAAGCTCTGAAACAATCTACGGAAGAAGAAAATGACATTTCATTTTTTTTCTCGTATTTTTTCAAGTATTTTTTTTCTTATTTTCTCGCTGGGTGCCCCTGTAACAACAACAAGATAACCTCAGTAGACTGACCGTCTTTCCTCCTACAGCAACCTCCGTCTGCCCCGGATGGACAGATGCACACTGAGGCTCAAAATCCACATGTAGAGAAAACACTGGATTTCCCTCTCGCAGTACTGCAATCTGTGGACAGGTAAATTGAATAAGAAGCCCGGCAGTACAAGGAACCACACTGAAGAATAGCTTTGCTCCTAAGCATTCCCCTATTCACTTACTATGCACGCATCACAATGTGACTGTCACTGGACTTGCAGCAAGTCGCCCTCTCTTAGGATCGGCGAGCAAAACGACCCGAAGTGAGAAAAACTAGACTGTCACCAGTTTCCTGGAATAACAGGCTGCAGTGACAATTACAGTTTATGCCATACTCTACCTATGTTTCTTACAACTGTCTGCTAAATGTAAATTTACTTAAATAAATAATTTAGGAAAAACACATTCTAGCAATGATTTGTATGGTACAATAGTGTGACTCTAGTTTTAAGTAGGGACATGAAGAAGCCACAACCGTAATGGTAAAAAGAACGTCACAAAGCAACAGGTTGAATGAACAGAACAATGGCTGTGTACAGAAGATCACAGAGACAGTTGACTCAAAACTTGATGGCGGCTGTGATATGTTGCATTTTCTTGCCATTCCCCGCACAACCACAACAAACTTATGAAAGTCAAGGTTTAAAGGAGAACATGGAGTTCTTTTCTTTTTTGAAACTTGCATGCTTTCCCTATGTATTTAGTTCTCAGTTAGTGAGGCTATTGACATTGTAAATGAACGAATTGAAATAACTGGAGAAGAGAAAATGTCATTTTATTTAGTTTTGGAAGTGATGTTTTTGTTAGCATTATCTTGATAATATTTATGTTGTAACCTGAGTTAAAGTATGTGTCACTCTGCTGCTGCTGCATTTTGGCATCTGACGGATTTTTTTACTTAACAGGCACAAAGAAGGTAAAGCGCCATTTCTTCATTGTGTTGTCATGCACTTCAAGTTGATCAATTCAATCGAACACTCTATACTCACTTCCTTTAAACAAGGGACGATAATAAGGCCATCTTTGCCACAGGCAATACCCATTGGCTGACTTCCCATCCCTACACTGTGAGAACTAAACACAGAAAGTACAAGCCTGACAATAACCAACTAAGGTCACACAACAGACATTTCAACATGTTTGCTATTAATTTAGTCAGAGTAATACAGGAACACCTCTTCAAATAGAAAGTAACAACAACATAAACGATTAAACAACAACTATATCACAAATAGTGATGATAATGAACTATCATTGGTTTTGTCAATTTTTTGCTGCACTTTTTATTGTAATTTACTGCACGATACTGTAGAGAGCTTATTTCATAATTGAAAAAATATGTGATTAGACTGCTGTTGTGATTTTACTTACCCATATTCCAGTGTCTGCAATGATGTAAGTCTCACAGTGTCATCCATGCTACAAGTTGCTAGATTATCACCACAGATCTCCATGTCTGTGATCATGTTCATATGACCTTTACCTTTAAATATCTCGGCATCTCCAGTGGCTACTTTCCACTGGCCTTGAAACTGTTAAGTCTTAACACCTTATACGACAACGAAACTACTACATGGGCAATGTTTGGTCCTTGTAGACATATCGATGACATCAGCGTGTAGTAGGATCCAACTTCAAATGGACACGTTTTGAAAACTATCCAGTGTTCTGTCCCTGACAAAAACTGAGGAAACATTTCTACTTCACTGGACATTTTCAATGAGACATCTGACAATTTTACGGTTGGAAATAATTTTAAATAGCCAACATTAGCTTGAATATTCGGTGCTGTGAGGAAACAAGGATAAAATGTTTGCCCAAGTTTGTCACCATCAGAAATTTCACAATAGAGTAGCTCAGTTTAAAATCCTAAGAAAAACAACTTATTGTTTTGGATCAGAAATTTTCTTTTTGTTATAGATTCAGAATATTATTTGTAAACTTCTTTGAGTTTTGTTGTTAATTTGGAAGTTCTTCGAAGTTTGTGGAAACACTGGGCCCTTAAATTGATGCTCACAAATTTCTTGTTGTTGTAGGAAACAAACAGATTCCCATTTGCCATGGATGTATGAAGTTACAGTTCACAGACGACATCAAAATGTGGTAAGAACATCCATGGACAGTAGATATCAGCATAAAAAATATCATATTATGTAGGTTTAAAAATAAGTACCTGACATTGACATGACGTCATCAATTGCTTACAGACAGAAGGCATAAAATAGGAGTTTGAAGGAACTTATTATAACAGTTTTTAGCTACGTCAAATTTTTCACAAGGATACAAATGCGTGAATCAAAGCTTCCTGTATATAGGGTAGAGCCATCTTCCGAAGATGCAAGGGACAAAATATTTTTGTTATGGCCCTAAAGAAAAAGTGTTAAGTGTTATTATAAGTTTAAATCAAGAAACAGCCATTGATTGACTTAACTTCAATACTGGTTTTATCTACCCTTACAACAGGGGAAAGAAATTTTCCTCATCCATCAAACACCCCTCACCAGGATATCACCTCTTAATGTCTGGAATACAAGGTTGTCCCCACAGTAAAGTGGTTATGCACATAGCCAGTAACCACAAAATCAATATAACGTTTAACTTACTCTTCATGCTCTAAATCACAAGCCAATACAATACAATACCTTAATTATCTTCTTCGGGCGAGAAGGATTGTTGATGTCCAAGTAGTTAATGTTTCCAGAGAGAGAGACAGTGAGAAGATGATCTCCCTGCCACAAACATCCAAGCTGCTGATCTTCCAGAGTACCTCCAAATGTAAACTCACTGAAAACAAAGTGCCCTAATAAGTGTTTGTCAACTTAAAAACATTCTTGCTGACAGGATTATTATTATTATTATTATTATTATTATTATTATTATTATTGTTGTTGTTGTTGTTGAATTTGGCTTGTGTCAGAGAGTGTATAATAAGAGATTAAAAAGAAAAGAGACACTTGTTCATAATTGTCCATTGTCAAACCTACAGGCCACCAAGGTAAGAACTTACGTTGAGGAAGTGTTAGCTTCAATGTCCCAGAGTTTTGCAGTCTTGTCAGCAGAGGCACTGAGGAGAAACTTGCTGTCTGCACTCCATGACAACTGAAACAAGATACACAAAATCATTGCAGCCTCCTTTCCTATAAAGACCCTTACAGACCAATTCCCCTTTCAGGCCTCTCTTGTGAATATGTGCCTGTCTCCCTTGTGAAGCCTTGATGCAGCACTCACATCATATACAGGGCAGATCCAGGATTTTCTGAAAGGGGCAGAGGTGTAAGTACTAGAGGGGAAGGCAGAGGACCCTGGGCTAAGGGAAGTCTGAACTCTGGCGGTAAATTTTCCCAGTAAATTTTGAAAGAGCAGGTTGTAAATAAATTTGAAAAAAAAAAAACTGGTCAGGGAGGGGGGGTGTTGCACCCCCCCCATAATGTTATTGAGAAAATGTTGGAACAGTTTCTTTTCTATGAATCAGTCAAGTGCAATTTTGGCAATCACTGACATTGTCAAGTTACTTATGCAAAAAGTCACTTCATTTCTTGAAAAAGCCAAACAACAAGCAAACTAAATATTAAACAATTATGTATCTATTTTCTGGAGGTGATAGGATTATAGCCTGATCAGAATGGTACTTACTCCATATATGCCTCCTGCATGGGCTTTTCCACCTCCTAAGGTGCACGTTTCCTCTCCTGTTTTTCCATTGTAAAGGAAAATCTACCAAAAAATGTTACAGTGTTGAATTTGTAAATGGTTTGAACCCAGGAGTCATATCATAATTCGGTAAATTGTGATCGTCCGGGTGAGTGTGGTCCTGAGAAGGACTGTTTGAGGTGACATTGACTGACATTTCGACAACCTGAGCGGAAGTCATCATCAGAGTCAAGTGAACTGTGAATCGTCAGTAGCTGGTTTACTAACTTAGAACAAACACCACTGAACCGGTATTTTTTTTAAAATACTTGGGTTTCAAAATAATATTTCCCTATCATCAGATCAACTTTGTTCCCAGGTCTCTCTTTCCATCTACTGGCTCAGGCAATAGGCAGTGAGAGACCCTTATCTAGTTTGGTCACATCCCATTGCAACATTTTGTAATCCTAGGTTAAGGGTTTGCAATGTAATTTGTGTCTTGTTTTCTCCAACTTGTGACTAACTTGCACTAAAGGATTATCTATCATTCTGGGAATGTGGCATTTGCGTGTGGCAAAGATTTCTTGGGATCTGATTTGTGCTCCAAACCCAAAAAGACCCAGATTGCTAATTTCAAACGTAAAAGAGGCCTTCACTAACACATCACTAACATACCTTGGTTCCCTCCCTGGGTGGCCAACCCAGAGGGCCAACCTGGGTCAGCAAACATAGAACACTTATTTCAACAGCTGACAAACTGTCGTAAGTTTGACACATCAATCTAGACAGTCAATGCACTTTACCTGACCATCTGCACCTCCAGAAGCAAACTGCTCACCATCTGGGGAGTACTTCGCACAGTTCACAAAGTTGGTATGACTCTGTTTAGAAAAAATATAATGACTGAGATGATGTTTATACATATTTTCATGTAGTTTGGTTTTTTCGCCCTAAATTAACTTTGCTAATACTGAAAAGAAACAGTTAAATGGAAAACACTTGTTAAAAAGGAAGACACCAAAAGTAAAACTAAGCCATCAACTCTTCAATTTCAGCCAAAAAACTGCAATTTAAATCCACAGTGGACTTCGTCATGACAAATTGCAGCCAAACTGTCAAACATGTTGCACTGTCAACCGGGAAACTGACATTCCTTTCTACATGTACTTTGAAGCAAGTATTTCAATACTGCTTTTGGGCATACATACAAAGTAAATTTTTGACAGTTTTTCAACAAGAAAAAGAAAGAGACGGACAAACTTTTATTTTCTTTTATTTTGGAGGGCTTTCATTATTTTTTTTTCCCCTCACACCAGGCATCCATATTAGCAGTCGTCAAGTCATCCAAGACGGCTGTAAAGTCCTTGGGAAAAGTATCATAACTCATAAGCTGGTCCAGCAGACAAGTATGTTTTGAGGAGCATTTTTTATTTGTTTCCATTTGTGAATGAGGTTACTATAGGGTATGTTATTTCAATTTCCAGTAACCATTCAGTGATTCCATACCTTTGTAAACAGAGGATTGATATTGTAAACTTCACTCGTCACACAACATCTTATGTCAGTGGTATCACTCATAAATTAAATGTTTGCAAGTTCAATATTATTTTCTCTACTGCAGAAACATGCAAACATGCAAACTCTCTTTTTTGCATATGAGCTTCACAATTCTGAAAGGGCACGTAAAGTTTAGCCAGGGTAAAGTATGTTTTCTGATATACTTGCCTGGCTGGCTGTAAAGTTTAGCCAGGGCAAGTATGTTTTCTAATATACTTGCCTGGCTGGACGAGTGGGAAACAACTTAATAAATTGGAATCGTGTCACAAGTGCTACGGTTTTTTGGCTTTTGTTTGCATTGGAACACATTCACCAGTGGTTAAGTGATTTGAGGTCTAGCTCCTGTTACAACCAAGTCACACATCTCCATGCTTCCAGTCTTGAGTATGTAATATCTTAAAATTTTGTTTTAAATAAATGATTTAGTTTTCTTTAGTTAAGCACATGCCATGCATTATTCTATCAAAGGCAACATTTCATTAGCTGAACTGTGCAGGCACAGAATTTAGGACATGTTTGTTCTACTGTACAAAAAAGATCCTGGAAGCCAATCAGTGTATTTACTTCTTCTAAAACAAACAAACAATTTGTCATGAACAGGGAAGGTAACCTTGTTTAAATGATGAAACTTGAAGGGTGGTCCCTCAAAGAAACCAACATCAGTATCTTCGCTTGCTGTGCAGATGCGGAATGGTCGAGTGGGTTTGTAGTCTACTGCGTTAATACACTTAGAATGGCCAGAGACATTACCAACTGAAGATCCACTGTCCCATAAAAACACATTACCAAACCTGTCAAAATGAAGGTAAGAGGTCAAGAGCCAGTAGCAACTAATAAGTCACTCATGGCTGCTGATTATTTAGATGAGGCCTAAGTTTAGACAAGCATTATTTGATGGAAAATGGTTTTGACTCCACAAAGACTACAAGAATGACTAGACATTCTCTACCAAGAGTGGCTATTGTTTTAACCATCACCCACACATGCTAATCCCAAGAAAAGGCTACTGTTCGGCTACTAACAGAGTTTTCTTTTAACAAAAGGGTATCATAATTATCTAACATACATTGTTTGGGTTATAGAATTAAGTACCTCGCTATTACTCAAACTCAAACTCAAACTCCCAAGGAAAAATTGTTAAAGTTGGTAGGGGTTCGAGATAGCAGGATTGGTGTGGAATTTCAAGCATTCTGCTAAAAATGTTCATTACTAAAATAAGGTTTTAAAATAAAGTATATATTAGAGGTTTCATCATTCAACCCAATCACAAGTCATTTTGGTACACTTTCAAGAACTTGCCAGATTTTGTAAGTTGTATACAAGTTTATCACATTGCCAATGCTTTGAGGTTTAATTTACTAGCTGGCATTTAACAGGGTGAATTTGGGCCAGATGTTCACCAAGGGAAAATAAAATTGATTTGAAATAGTGGGGAGTTTGAATTAAACAAGTTTGAGTTAGCAGAGTTCCAACTGTAGGAGAAGAAAAAGGACACACCCATGAAATATCTCACTAGTGACAAAATATAATGACACAAGACAAATAATTTTCTTATAGCAATGAGTCGAGGTTGAGTCTTAATGCTCCATCTTACTTTTCTCTGCCATCTCCAGTGACCACTAATCTCTTGCTGTCTGGTGACCATGCTATATCTTTAACGGGACCACTCAGAGGCTGGTATTCATATTTCAGTATATGCTCTGCCTGTGTTGTGTCCCAGATTCGCAGTTTTCCAGAAACATCTGAAACGTTGCACAAAAAAATGTGAACTGAATGTGATGCATGCAAAGATATGTAAAGATCTCAATCTAATAGTCACCTTCAATTTATGAATTTAATAATAATGAAAAAAAAAAACATTATTGCCCTGTTTTTACCCAATTGAACTCCATCCAATCACTGTTCCCAATAATTAGGATCGTAAATATGACATGGAGTGGCACCAAAGACACTTGCAAGAATCCAAGGAAATGGTTTCATTTTGGTCTGCACTGAAATATGTCACAGATTATAAGGAAATATTCAACACAATGAAGTTAAATGACCAGAATGAACTTTAGATCACAAGATTTTTTGATGGCTGTTGACAACCTATCTTTAATGATATTTCTATAATCATTGAGATCAGGCTTTAACAGTGTCAGGCAATGAGAATATAATACGACTTGTATACTGATTACAGTAATTATGTATCAGCCATATTCATCAGTCATTTTCCACACAAACTATGTCCAACTGATTTTACTTAAGGTGATTCCATCGAAAAAGACATTGTAATGAGAATTTGTTGAAACTTTGCACAGTTATTAATTAAAGCTTGTACGTTAAAAAAAAGGAAACAAAAAGAGGGGGGCTACATGTCCGATTTCATGCTACAGGGCTGTAGTTTGTACTAGGTACTTTGCTAGCTTTCAACAGCAATATTAAAAAACCTTTCCTTGTACCAGAGACACCTATTACTTTAACAAAGTTATTAATTACTACCAATGAAATATAAGCATTATTCTTGTGACAACAAAACAATGTTACAGTAACATGTCTTTAAGGTACCATAAAAATGAAAGTAATGAAATAATAGGCCAGGTCGAGCATTTGCTCGCTTTAAGTGAAACACCTAAAATCAGATTGTAATAGTGAATCAATCAGAATGTTTGAAAATTGAATAATGAAAAATTCTACAAATTTGGATATATCATAAGTCGTAAAGTCGAATTTTCCTTAAATGAATGAAATAAAAAAGTGGGGTCACCAAGTTCGTTTAGGAGAAAACAACCATTTCTTTCGCTGAACAGCTCCTATCAAGTTCCAAACCTGTGCATACTCATGTGCGCACTAATCATGCAAAAAAATGATGAGCAGAAAGGATGCGCAATGCAATTGAATGGAATCACCTTAATGTACTTGGACATGGTGCCCATGAATACACACTTCTAATATCTTTTCTCTTCCAAGATCATGTTAACTGGTCACATTCACCACTAAAAGTCCTTAAAAATAACAAATCACATTGTTCCATCTTTCATTTTGCTGCAGTTAAAGCTCGCTCAATTTCAGTAAAGCTGAAAATTACAGTCACCCTGCACTTTGAAATCTTCCCATAGTGCATTGCATAAACCTTTTTAGCAGATTTCTGAAGCTTCAGGGCTCAAAGTTTATCTTTGGCTTTGGGAGCACTTGTGCTGCCAGGTGTAAATTTCCAGGCGCACTGCCAAAATTTTAGGCGCACAGCTTAAAATGTTAGGAGCACAGTTTAAAATACTGGTGGCACCAAGCTGATACAGACTTGAAAGTAGATTCACATAATTTGATTAATACAACATTAACTCGATCAGTCGAAATCCGGTGATTCCCATGAATCAGCGACTGAGTTAATTCATCTGGCCACATTCTGTAAGCAAAGTTAGGACGCCTTGATCTCTGACCACTGTTGAACCACTTGACAAATTCTGGCCCTTCCATGCTGATGTAGATTATGTCTTCTGTTGTTGACACATGGAGGCTGCTTCTCACATGAGACTTAATTTTCCTCTGGGCAGAAAATCCGCACTCACACTGAGCAAAGCTTATTGGAATAACCAACACAATTTCAGCCAGATGTAACATGTAACAGGTTCTAAAGAAAAAAGAAACTTAAAGTAGTACAATATGACAGCTCATATAATTCAAAACCATTATTACTGAATTACAAAATAAAAACGTATAACGTAATTTGCATGCCTTGAAATCCTCCTTGTAGGGATCTTTTGTGAACATAACTTGCCAGAGGGCAGAGAATGATTTGTCCTGAAGGGTACCACGGACTAGCATCTTGAAATTGGCATACTCAGTTTGTACCCTTGTGTTGTCATTCTTAAGCCATTCTTGACTCTGGATGACCTTTCACATCGGCAACGCAAACTCGATTGCACAAGAAGCGTGTTTTAAAGGTAGCCTTCACTCACACATGTCAGCGGAGTCTTTACAAAACTGGAAAGAGTCTGGGATGGAATGGAAACATCAAGAAAAAATGGACCTTGGAGTTCGGAGAAACCACAGGGGGAAAAACGACCAATAAAACACACACTGATGCATGGCAAATAATGAAACTTTATTATTTGGAGCCTGATTGTGTTATATGTACCTTTGAATTTATTATTTCAAGCTTCCGTTTCGTGTCTAACCAGTCAGAGTACATAAGGACGATCAGATTAGAAAGCAGAGTCGAGTAGCGATTCAGTCGCACTGAACTCGGGCTTTTTAGGTGTGCAAGTGCGATCACACATGATTTTTTAGGTGCACAATAAAAAATCTAGTCGCATGTGCGACCAGCTGGTCGTTAACTTTGAGCCCTGAGCTTACAGTATTAGAAAATATAGAAAATACACATCTTAAGGTAGCCCTGGAGGCTGGAGTTACCCTTTCAACTCAGTTGACTTTGAAGCAGCTTTAAGTTTGTCACAAAATAAGTTTGTTCACAAACTTTGAGTTCAAGGGAATTTCTATGTAGCAAGATATAAGCAACTGATGTTTTGTCTTCAAGGAAAAGTTTGCGGGAAAATTACCACAACGGATGGCTAAAAAATGTAGTTTACTAAAACATCCCCTACGGCAAATTTGACAGTTCGCAATCTCCAGTTTCAATTGCAAAATTATCACAAGTCACACACTCTAGTTTAAATCGAAGATTACAGGTTACCTTTCTCTCGACATTAAATACCATTAGAATTTCCGCGGTAGAAGCATACTGAAATGTACTTTTTCTATACTTAAGTTTACTTTCGTGACACTGAAATACTACCGTAAAGTTCCGATAGTAATGACCCCCCGAAAGTATCGTCAAAACTTTGTGGCTTCTAATGAATCCCAAAAATAGCGATCCCCCGAAAGTAGCAAATCCCCTAAACTGGACAGACGAATTCCTTCTCATTTGTTTATCATTGCTTTTGTTTTATATCACAGTATTGCTGTATTTATTACTTAGGTATCACTGTTACCTACCTTCTGTTTATAAAATTAAATGCCATCTTTATACCATGGAATACAAATAAAAATTAATGTTCTATTTTTTTATATTACGTTGTTTATTTTTCATTTCGGAAAAAACAGCTACAAGCAGTTGCAAAAACCTTGAGAAATTCCATAGATTTTCGCTCTTGTTTAACCAACTGAGATGGTATACCTTGCCCCCCCCCCCTAATCAATGTTGTATGGATTTCAACATGCCAATCAAAGTAGTGTAACAAGGAACAACATTGAAAGGGCGAGGGGGTGGCGAATGCAAACAGGGCTTTGATTTCTTTCCAACGGGCCGCTTTAACGCGAGAGTCCGATTTTCTGGGGGGAGTGTCTCAACAATTTTGTAAAATGCTTGTAGTGCTAGCAGTGTTTCATGGTTTTTGTTCCCCGAAAAAACAACCCCCCAAAAAGTAACGAGCCCCAAAGGCTGCTAATTCTGAAAGCAACGAGGGTCGCTACAAATCCGAACTTTACGGGTAGCCATCACCCGGGGTTAGTGAAGACAAGTTCTTATTACAGGTTGCTGAAATTGCAACTTGTCCTTTGCAAAATGCAACACAGTATTCACAAACATCTGTGGAAGCTTCATTTCCTCATAAAAAGCAGAGGTTGTTTGGTATTGTGGAATCATTTTGATATTTGCAATGCAAATGAAATAAATGTGTCAACACTGCATGTCAATCAGTTGCCAAGGAAAGGTGTCATAGTTTATGCTGGTGCTTCTGACTGGTTTCGCAGGAAAATAGACTCTGAAATTATGAATATATGAAACTCATATATTTGAACTGCGGAATGAAGAAATAAATGTAAAGAAGATCCTCGTAGTAGTTTCGTAGTAACTGCGAGGATCTTCTTTACATTTAAAATAGACTCTCTTTATAAGGGCAGAAAGACCTTATATAGAGCTAAATATTGGAAGTTGCCACTGGAATTATGTGTTGCTGGCTTGAAAAACATGGTGGCAAGCCAAAAATCATGCTAAAATCAATTGGGGAAGGAATTGCAAAAAAAGTATGGTGAGAGCATACATGGGCTCAGTGTGCGATGGCATGATTTGTGAGGAGCGTAGTTTCCATCCCTTTTACTCCAATTTTAGGGAAAATTATGCTGCCTAATGACATAGTAATTCAATGTTTAAACAATTGCTGAACTATTAAATGCAGAAGTTAGGAGGAAAACATAAACGAGAAGCCCGAGGATCATTGGAAGAAGAACTATTGACACCTGAAAGGGCCAACAAGGCGGAGTGTCAGGAAGAAGAGGCCACGGAGTTAGTGGAAGCGACAAATGAAGAATGTTGAAGGTGAGCCCAGCAATGCAGAACTAAGAGAGATGTTGATAGACATTCAAATCAATATTGCAACTATCCTGCACGACAACACATCAATCCGAAGTGAAATGGCCAATCTCAAACGCACAATCCAACCACAAAAAAGATGATACAACTGCATTGAAAACATCTCTAGAGCATACAACGAAGCAGTACAACGAGGCAGAACGTGAGCTGGCGGCAGCAAGAAAGGAAATTCAAGAGCAGGAAGAAGAAATCAGCGAATTGTATGATCTTCAGGACAAATTAGAACAGTACATGAGGAAAAACTCACTTGAAATACAGGATGTACCAGAGAGTGCTTTCACCCGAGACAGAAGACGTAGTGCTAAAATTAGCGGAGGCCCTGGATGTATCGGTTGAACCAAAGGATATCGAAATATGTCACAAGCTGAATAGGAAGGGTAACAAACCAATTATTGTAAAATTCATAAGCCATAAGGTCAAAACAAATCTGTATAGGGCTAGGGCTAAGCTGAAAAATGTAAGAGTTTCTAACATCTGCCCTCATTGTTTGTCTTCAACTCTCGTGCAAGCCGACAGGATCTTCTTAAATGAGAACCTTACCTCGTATCGGAAAAAAATCATGAATCGGGCAAACGAGATGCAGAGAAATGACCCATTACTGAGTGACTGGTCAATGGATGGATCAATATATGTCAAGACCTCTCTGCAGGGTAAGCTGGTCAGAATTAATGAACTGGAAGACTTAGATTATCTTTAAAAAGTCAAATTGTCTGGGCAAGGAGGACAAAAACTGAAACTTACATTTGGGACAGGAACAAAAAAGGTGTTTTGTTTTATTTTGCACATTTTGTTTGATTCTGTAATGCAGGAGAAAGCTAAGTACGATATATACTCTCTCTAAACGTAAGGGGAATATATAAGAGATCAAGCCAAATGGAGGAGCATTTTTCTATTTCTTAAGGATCATAACTCAAAAATTTATTTCTTACAAGAAACTTACTGTCAACCAGAAGATGAAATTATTTGGAAAAAACGAATGGGGAGGTGAAATATTTTTCTCTCACGGAACCATTAGTTATAGTAAAGGTGTTTGCATTCTTTTACACCCTACGGTACAAAATATAAAGATCGATTACTCATTCAGCGACAAGGCTCGAAGAATTGTGCTAATTACTTGTGTTCTGAATTCCCTAAAATTATCACTGGTGAATATTTATGCACCAAATAGCCAAAGTGAACAATTAGAATTTTTACAAAATGTAAACAACTGCCTAATTGACAAGTCAGAAATTCCCACACTTATTGTAGGAGGTGACTGAAATTGCACCCTATCAAAGATAGATAAAATTGGTGGCACAATCTGGAAACCAACGAATTATCGAAACCTGATATTGACAACTATGGACGCTTATGATCTTGTAGATATTCAAAGATTATGCCACCCAAGGCTACGAAAATACTCTTATGAATCAAAATCGTTAAAACTGAAATCCAGAATAGACTTTTTCCTTAAGTTGCCAAAAAATCTGACACAATATGTCAAGGAAAGTGAAATTTATCCTTCTATAGCACCGGATCATCGAGCAATTTACATTTCTTTATTGTCTTTGTCTTCTTTGTCTTTGTCTTGTCTACTCCCACACGTGCTTTTTACTCCGATTTGGAAGACGCACGCCTTCTCTGGGAAATGTTAAAAATGGAAATCAGAATGGCAACCATCGCTTACAGTAAAAAGAAAGCTAAAGCGACCACTAATAGAGAATTGGAAATTACGAGACAGCTTGAAATTTTGGACCGCAATATTTGCGACGACTTTAACTCTCCCGACATCGTGTGCATCCTAAAGGAATATGAAGATCTCGAAACAGAACTATCAAAACAAAACAGATCTATTTATGAGGAGAAAGGGGGGGCGGCCATTTTTAGATCGAAATGTCATTGGGTTGAAAAAGGCGAACGTCCAACAAAGCACTTTTTCAATCTTGAGAAAAGAACTACAACAGGAAGACAATCAGTGAACTGCGAATAGAGGGTGAAACAACAACAAACAACGACAGTCAGATCTTAGAAGCTATCAAAAAGTAATATAACGAATTGTACACATCAGTAAATAATCCGCACGAAAATGATGTTGATGAATTCATTGAATATTTAAAAATTCCAAAACTAATGGGAAAAAACAAAAGTTATCCTTTACAACTAAAATGGTTGCATAGTCCGGTATGCCTCTTAGGAATCCATATCTCTTATGATGAGAAGGGAATCAATGAACTGAATTTCAATCTGAAAATACGAAAACTTCAAACAAACCTTGATACGTGGAGATTAAGAGACCTTACACTATTTGGGAAGGTACTGATAATTAAATCCTTGGAATCGCCACAATTAATTTATTCGGCCTCAATTCTTAATATTTCCGAAGAAGTCGCACGCACAGTGAAACAAAGCTTTTTTTATTAGTTTCTTACGGAAAAACAAAAAGGATATAATTAAACAAACCAGGCTTTACCAGGATCTGGAAAGAGGCAGAATACGGATGGTAGACATCGACATAATGTCTAATTAAGGCTCTAAAATTAGCCTGGATTCCAAGATTACTGATCCCAGGAAACCAAAATTGGAAAATGGTTCCTGATTATTACCTAAGAAAATTCAGAGGTTTGAACTTCTTACTGAGGTGTAACTATGATGCGAAATATATAAAATCAATTCCATTGTTTTACCGAAATATTCTAGTATATTTCAATGAATTAAAAACTCTCTATAACTTTGATCAAGCACAGGATATCATTTTATTCAACAACAAATAAATACTTGTTGAAAGTAAAACCATTTTTATCAGGGAATGGTTCAAAGAAGGTATCCTGTCAATACAAGATCTCTTGGACAATACCGGTCAACCAATGTCCTACCAAGAATTTACGAATAAGTACTCCTGCAAAACTAATTTTCTCCAATATTAACAAGTTATTAGCGCTATTCCGAAGCATTTATTAGCCAAAGCAAAATCAACGAAGCCAATTAATAAAGAGTTATATTCTGATAGTAACTTTAGTCTACAACTGAATGAATCGATAAATCTATATTTGAATAAAATCAAAACTAGCGACTTCTATAGGTTATTATATACAAAAACCCACACAATTGTTCATTCTGGGCCAAAGAGGTGGAGCAAGGATTTTTCCTTGGATGAAGATAAGTGGGAAAAAATATTTACCTCCCTAAAAACTGTCTGTAGAGAGACCAATCTAAAGGAATTTCAATATAAATCAATTCACCGAATTGTAGTCACCAAAAAGGAACTTTACCGCTATGGAATTAAGGAAAATGATGAATGCATAATATTATATTGTGGTGAAAAGGACTCTATTGACCATACTTTTAGAGATTGTCATTTTGTCAAGGTAATTTTTCATTCAACAGGTTATCAACTAGTTTAATATAGAAAATAAGATCAAGCTCAATCCATCTAGTGAAGAAAGACTGTTGGGTATCATTTCGGACTTACATGAAAAGGTGCTAGTAAAGAAATTCAGTTATACCATGTTGTTTATGGGGTACTACATTTGCACCAACAAACTACACAACAAACCACACAACAAACCAATTCTCCTCCAAGACTTCCTTGATAAAATGATAATTAAGTACAGAATCGAAAATGCCATAAAGTACACATGAAAAATGACTCCTCTGACTCTAGTCAAGTTGATCAATAGAACTTATCCCCTCTTACGTAATTCTTTATCTCGTTCTTTTTTCTTTATTTGTTTGTTTGTTTTGTTGTGTGAGGGGAGGAGGATGGGGGGGAGGGAGGTAAGAAGGGTGGAAATGGGGTGTGTGAAAGTTAAAGAAATGTTTTGGGTTGAGTAGGGCTTGGTGGGGAGGTTGTTGCAACAGTTTGTAAACATGATATGTAATATATCAGTGAATGAATAAATAATGAATTTAAAAAAAAGTATGGCGTATTTTGAACAATTTGGACACTTGCGACACAAACATGCAAGTGCTCATTGTACATGCAATATCTCCTGTACGATTTACTTGTTGGCGGGCTTCAAATATAATACACAACAATATGTTCAATCCTGTTTGCGTGACACGGTAACATATTTCTGCAAGTCATAAATTTCAATATTTTGTTCTAAAATTGTTACCGGTACTTTTTAACCTTTTGTTGACATGCTGCAGTGAAAAGTTTTGTTATAGCGTTTTATGTCTTTTGCCAAGTTCTTGCTACAGTTGTTCAAATCCTCTCTCAGTGATCTAATGGTGATTCACAACATTTGGCACATGGCACATGATTCAGTGGCACATGATTCAGTGATGGCAGTCACAATAGCACCCTAAAATTCCATAAATTCCTGACATGAAATGAAAAAACTGTTGGGATTTTCAAAATCCTCATAAAATTTTGTGGCTGCAGTGATAACTGTATAGTGTTTTAGTTGATATTTGTCATACTTTGATCTCAGCAAAAATGGCCTAAATATCACCAAATTAGGGTAAAGGACTAGCCTAATAAAACAACATTTAAACATAAAGATCTAAACTATTATTTATTTACATTACTTAAGATGTCATGATCTTAGTCTTGAAAGATGCACAGGACTCCTTTCCCCCTGGTAGAAATCCTATACAGGACCCTACAGGATTTTCCAGGATCCTGGAAGTTCACTCAGGATCCTACCCAGGATCCTAAATGGCAATAATCCTAACCATGTTTTATAGGATCCTACTCAGGATCCTATAAAGTCTTTCAGGATCCCATTTGTCTAGGATCCTATAAGATCCTAAACAAGATCCTGTAGAATCCTGATGTCAATAGGATCCTACAGGACCTCATGAAGGGTTAGGATCCTACAAGATCCTATTAGTATATCCTACTAAGATCCTGATCGAGCCTAGGTCCAGGGACTAGGTCTCTTGGTGGTATACAGTGTATTCCTCATTTTGTTAGACACTAATTTAGCACCATAACATGAAGAGGTTTTTCCGTAGTCTGTCTTTTGCTTTTAACACCAACAAACTGTGAGTAGTGACATGTGGTGATTTCACTATCAATCAAATTCATCTGCACAGGTTTTATCTATGACTGATGCTAATATTGTTACCACTGGATCACTCCTCTTACCACCTGATGCAATGTAAAATCCACTGGGTGCATATACAGCAACTGTAGCATCCTTTGCATGTTGTGTGTACACATCAGAAATTTCTGGGTTCTAGGGAAACAAAAGCAGTATTTTCATGAAAAAGGTGGTTATTGTTCATCGTGGTAAATACAATTATAACAATAAAGTGTCTATCATTTTTCTCATGATGTGGTCTCTTGAGTTGCAGATCGCAACATTTCGACTGCTTACTGCTAGTCTTCATCAGGCGATGACGTCGACTGGTTGCACGTCACCATATGTATCACCACGGTTGGCTCTGATTGGTGTGTTTGGTTTGGATAGCAGAACTAAAATTCCCACAACAATCAAGAAACACAACAGGAGACTGGTATGTCAGCAAGCCGCCGAGGGAACAACTTCAAATTGGACCTCTCAGGAAACAACTTCTCACTGGCTGGAACAATGAGGATCGAAACACACCGATCACAGCTGACCATCCTGATGCACATGGTGTCGCACAACCAGTTGACCTCATCGCCTGATGAAGACTAGCAGTAAGCAGTTGAAGTTGAGACAAATGATATACACTTTATTATTAAAAGCAGTACTTCATATGTAAACACTTATGTAGTGAAAGTTGAACTGTAGTTTGTAAGTGCACGCAAACACATGTATGTTAATTAATTTTAGCCTACATCACAGACAAAAGTTAACCTTGTAAATAGAGCGTTTTCACTCACGTGACTAGCACTATGTAAATCAACAAAAGGAAGTATTTACGTAAGAAAGGACTTCAACTCCCACAGGATTGGCTTGGTACACCTATATGGCCGCCGTTTCATTGTTTTTGGTAAACCAATATGGCCGCCGTGACGTCATATGAAAACGCTCTATAGCATCTGTGAATTAGGGCATACTGTTAATCCTTGAACTAGACCCCCAGCAAAGTACCAGGATTTGAGTAGTCATCTGTGATTGGTTTTTCAAGGTAATTGGTCTGTAATTGGTCTGTCAACCCCATTTTAACAAAATTGAGAAGGATTTCAAAACTATTTCCTGTAATTCGCTTACTTTATTGGGGGTCTAGAACAAGGATTTGAGCACTAATTCGCAGATGTTATAAACCAGTGTTACATTACCTCTGCAAGTCAGGCTAATTAATTTCGTCCTAATTATTTAACATTAAACGTTACAACACATACATTGCCCTGGCACTTTAATTGTCTTTGTACATGCACTTGAATGTCTCTGATTTACATTAAGGAGGCTCGCAACAGTTTTTTGGACCTTGGAGTGTATCTTTTGAAATCAAATTTTCGCATAGAAGATATTCCTTCTCATAATAATAAAAAACTTTCATCTTCTGAGCTTCTTCCTGGAGACCCTTTTCCATTATTCTTTAAATACTGAGTGACGTTTTAGCATTTTTAATTATGGATTGCATACATGTTAACGTCCACGATGGCATTAGACTGGGGCCGAAAAATAACGAGAAACAAAACTCAGAATATTTTTTGTTATTATGAGAAGGAATTATAAACGCACGAGAGGACACAAGCGCAGCGTGTATAAATTTTTATTGCACGTGAATAACCGTGAAATAGACCAGGAAAAACAAAATGAAACTGTTGCTCATTGAAAGTTAATACTGACTGAAACTTGACCGAGATTCAGCCTTCTTATCTAATAACAGAAATGTTTATTCAGCCTAAAACTCACTGGAACATCAAAAAGAATTATTATTCTAACGGCAATCAATTTTAAGAGAAAAATCTGTAAGGGTAGTTTAGAAATATTTCTATTTCTGCAAATTACGAACTTTTTGGCTGATTTGTGCTGCACTTTCAATAGCAGTTTTTAAATATAAATATCTTAAAATCGCAGCCACCTAGGAAGCTCAATGTACATTTAGAATGTTTTGCTGTCATAATAGATCTTTCAACAAAAGAGAAAGTGTTAAGTTTTATCTTTCTTGAAATATTGGAAAAAATTGCAGGAATGACCAAAATCAGCCCATAAAAAATGAATCATGATTTACTTGAAAACGCTCTTACAGATTTATCCCTAATTTCGCATACAAGTTGTGTTGGTTGAGTAGTTCAAATAGTTCAAGTTTCGTCATAAAGTGTCTGACTAGTTTTCGAGATATTCGACATTATTTAAAATGAGGGGCTGTCCATTACCATTGCTATGGTGACAGCTGTTGCTAGGAAACCAGTGAGAAAATAATCTTTGATCATAATTTGAAAAGGTGGTATAGTATCAAGGAAAACGAAGTTTATCTTCTATGCGAAATTTTAACTTCAAAAGATACACTCCAAGACCAAAAAAACTGTTGCGAGCCTCCTTAAGGGGCTCTGCTATTAGGCTAGCCTGGTTATATCTATATGCAATTCTACAGTGTATTTTTGAGCTTTTCTCTCTGGGACCTAATACATCTTCTCCTTCTTCCTTGAAACCCCACCTCCTTCAGACGTAATTAAGTGCTATTAAAATGTAAATGCTCAAGATTACACCTTCAGTTAACAAAACAATGACTAGGTTGCTTCTTGCCTATTATTATTTATACAGTGATAAGCATAAATAGAGTATTGGCATTGTGATACTTCAGCTTGCCATGACATGACAGAAACTGTCCACGCATACACATGTAACTTTTTTAGTTCTTTAACAGGCAATATTTGAATAGGGATATCTTGTAATAACTTTTCCATATATGGTAAAGTTTGCTAAGAAAGATTATGGCTGCTTCACCACAAGAGTTCACATAACTTTAACGTTTCCCAGTTCACGTATTTGCTTGGTTAAAAACAGAGAAATTTAAAAAACCTGAGCTTGTTTATGCACTTTAAAATATACGTTCAAGTTACAACATAATATTCAGCTTTCGTTTAATACGCCATTTTGATCACTGAGATTTTCCTAGTGTCCGCAGCTTCAGTTCGGTCCAAAACCGACTATAACAGCAGCAAAAGTTACTCAGATCAGCTAGATACGCGACAACATGATATACTGTGTAGAATTCCAGCTGCAGTTACATCAAGCTCGAGCTCAATGTTGACCAACTAAACAGTAGAAAAAGATAAAGACCCAGCTCACCTCAATGTCACGAATTATTACGCTTGTACCGTTTGTGTACAAAAAATTTTTCCCCTTGGGATCGCCTTTCAGGACAGTTGGAACTCCTCTCACAGTCCTCGGCAAAGTAGAAAAGATACGCCCTAGAAATATAAACAAGCCAAATTAAACTTAGGTTTAGATGAAGTTTACGTGAAATTAGCATGCCGACATTAGGCAGAGATAAACATTCATGTGGACTCCTTCCAAAGGGTTATACATAGGTTATTTTTAAACAAAATTCAATCTACTGCACAAGTCTCAAGCTTAAAATTAAAGCAGATGGTAACTTAGCTCTCTTAAGAAGTAACAAACCTTTCTCGAAAGACATTTTCTTCCTTATCAGTTCTCTTCCTCCCTGATTCACAAATACTGCCGGAAGAGGTGTGACAGAGAGAAGCAGTGGCAAACTTCCCAGTCCTTCCCCACAGTTGTCTTTCCCAGAGTCTCCTGCAGGCGGCGGGTTGGTATGTCCGCTGACCACATGAAATCCTTTAGCGCGAGGATCTTTGAGAACTTCGTGATATTGCATGTGTTGCATGTGCCCCTCAAAATGGAGAGAAGTGGCGAAGTGTTTACCAGTTGCGGTGATTGGATTTTTGTAGTGTATAAGGATTAAAATTTACTGGATAATACAGGAAAAGGAAATGGCGATGTTACAGCATTCTTTATGCAAGCGTAAGTATGCCTTCATGTAAAACATGGAAATCTGGGATTTATAAGTGTTAAGCTTAGCTAGAGGCTTTTAAAAAACTTGAGCTTAAACTTTCCTTCTAAAAGTGAGCTTATTTTGGTTGTAAACTTTCTTATTTGCTTCTCTTCTTAGGGTGGCTGTGGTTTACTTCTTCGCCGCATATTAGGTAAACTTAATAATCACCAGGCGCCACCGTCCCTTAAGCTTCTGTCAATCTTCATTGTTAGCGAAAGCTTGGGGTTAACGTTGTGCATGTAAAGCATTTGCTTTGTAATAAGCTTATTTATTGCTTTCTCGTCTGACTGTTTTTTAAACGTACCATTAAGAGAAATGCGTGACAAATTGACAAAAAAATCAAGAAACCCAGTGATCAATTTGCAAAGTTGTCAGACTTGAGCTATCCAACCAATCAAAAGCACTACCAAGATCTGGGTAGTGAATGTCGTCAGTACGAAATTTCTGTGCTTGTTACTCAGACGTTGTTTTGCGAGGCTCAAGTGGCAACCTCGCGAAACGTCGGCTGTTTTCTCAGGCTATCCAACAACTCCCCCCTCCCCTTGTTTCCAGAACTAATGCAGGAGTCAATTGCAATACCTTCTGCTCATATCAGTGTTAAGATTTGGGGAGGGATGGACATGGGGCATTCTATCCTTTTTACAATCACCATCCTCTAGCATGAGACTGTCACATTATTTTACAAATTGTTTGTTACATACTTGAAAGGGACCCATGGGTGGGGAATTTGAATAATCAAATCAAATGCCCCTCATCTCCCACAGGCCTCCTCTTCCCACAGCTTCACACTGATAAGTGCATTTTGTACATTTGACAGTAGTGATGACTCTGAAATACATACCCTGAGAGTAGAGCATTAACATCACCCATATGCACACAGACTAGAGAACAGTCCATATTTTTGCACGAGTTTTTTTCCACAAATGAACCTGCATGAACCTGGAGAGGGTGTGAATGCAGGAAGTGGGACTGGACAGATGCTAAAAGTACATGTATAATGTGGTTCTCTTTCCATGCAATAAACTTGTCCTGAATTTCTCATTCCTGCAGCAACAGGAAATTTCCACTGGTTGAATTGTGATATGGATGATCAAAATGTCATGTTACTACACCTAGCTTTGGTTTACAAGCTTCATTATTTGTTTTTGTCATAAACTGCACTGTAAGACATCAAAATGGTATCATTAATTTTAATACTGAGTCTTAGGAATGCCGTTAAAGGTTTCCAAGGCTGTGTCCCTTGTAACAAAAACAATCAGAGTGTGGATCATTTGAATTTGAACACAAAATTTAATATAAATACTGGTATATCATGAAGATTACTGTTATTGATATAGCAAAAAGCCAGGGAGAAGTGACAGCAGGATCCAAGCAGAAATGCAATTTGCTTAACATATTTAGGTTTTTGTAGTATTATAAAATAAGAGGGGGCTGTTGCAGACACTATCTGTCACTATTTGTCATCAAATGTTGCAAAAAATATTATTAAGAATCCTTACGTACTTTCTAATCTATCTACAGTAGCAGCCTCCTTTTCTTGATTGATCAACCCAATCAATATTGAGTTCTAGAAACTGAATTGCAACCAAATTCTTGACACCTCAGCGAATGCACCAGGCCCTGCACAGAGCAAATTTGCCACATGAAAAGCATACAGTTGTTGTTGTTTTTTTTTGTCACACACCCTAAGTGCATGTGAGGCTTCCATGAGACCACCGTTTAGTGCTGCACCATACATGTGTATTTGTGGCAATTCACATGTGCCTCCATTACTTAAGAGGGAATAAAGCATCTATTTTGCAGTCTAACACGTACATGGTTCTTGTTTATAATTTTCTAATGCATGTTAATTATGTGAACTTTCCAGGCACAGATGTCTGTTGTCAAGTTATTTTGCAATCAGTGAACGTGATCTGGAATCAAAGCAAAATCTACAGCACCAAAACTGTACCCATGTCTCTCCATTCAGGGGTAGAAAAACAGCTCACAGTACATACACTACCATGCTAGATTTGCAGTTAAACACTTGTTGCAAGTTTACTCATGGAATACAGCAAACGTGTGACTGTTCACTTGGTAATCATGGAGTTTTATATTCAAAACTAAAGGGACTTGAAGCAAGTTTCCCTGCAATAAAAACCACCATGAACAGCAGCATATTTTGTAAAACGTTTAATGTAGAGTCTTTACAAGCATCTCTGTGGTTTCATCAAAAAAGAACAATTTTTACAAGCAGAAGTAGGTTTGACCCATTGCCTCACAAGACTGCAAAGAATGTTAAACTATGGCAAGATGAAGAAGAAAAGTCCAAAGTAGAAGAAGCTGTTGAAGCTATGAAAAAGAAAAAGGAATTCCTCAAAGAAAAAGCATTTCAGATGGAATGCAGTCCAGAAGAGGTAGAACCAATAGTTACTGTTGCTCCAGCAGCAGCAGCAGCAGCAAAGAAGACAATATGGCAGAGGGTGAAACATGAGGTTGTGCACTATTACAATGGATTTAAGCTTCTTTATCTTGAAATCAAAATTGCTGCTCGCTTGTTATGGCAAGTGATGAATGGAAAAATTTTGTCAAGACGTGAGAGACGACAGGCAAGTTATCAGACGAGTTCAGAATAGAATCTTTATATTACCCCCAAATTAATTGAATTGAATTACACAATCATTCCTTGAAGTTGCCATATACTTTATACACTGTACTATCTTTAGTATCCCACTAAGTTTTATATTTATCTTAGTTTGGTTTCTTCTAAATTTATCTATTCTCTGTCAGTGACAAGAAAAAGTCAATTAACGGCCTTTTTATTTTGCTTTATACAAGGCAAACAGCTGGATACCTACCAACCTTTTATTGTTGTATGGACTGGCACTATTTCTAATGAATAAGAATTTTTTCTCTTTAATTTTAATTTGAAGCAATCGCAACTTTTAAGGTCAATCTTCCTTGCATTTGTTGTTAATGTTGTGACCCATTTGAGGCCTTGCATTAGCTGACCAATTAGTTCAAATTATTCAAAGTGGCCATTGTTTGGGTATAGGCCTAAGCAGTAAGTTAGATAGGTAAGGTCAAACATCTGTTTTTCAAATTTGTAAATTTGATATGAGGGCCAGTGTCATACCATGTAGGTGAAAATTATTAATCAGCAGTTTGATTTCTGGCCTTTGTCCTCCCATTTTTGGGTGAGAAAGATATAACTCTAAGGATAATTTCGAATTAGTATTATTGTATGTTGTTTCAGGGACTTACAGGGAGAATGGCATAAGCATTTAGTTACCTGGATTGACTAACTGATGGATAGATGGATGGATGGACCAACAGACAGACAGACAAACTAGCTGACTGATTGGCTGGTTTTGGCTAGCTGACTGACTTACTCACTCACTGAATTACTGAATGGCTACCTGACTTACTGACTCATGGACTGACTGATTGGCTTGTTAGATGACTGCCCAACTGTCTGGCTGAACTGACTTATGGACTGACTGACTGACTGACTGGTTGGCTGACTGATTGACCTAAGGACTGACTGATTTGCTGGCTGGTTGGCTGACAGACTTAGACGTGGTTTAACTGACTGACTGACTGACTGACTGACTGACTGGCTGCCTGACTGACTGACTTACTGAATGAATGACTGACTGACTGACTGGCTGGCTGCCTGACTGACTGACTTACTGAATGAATGACTGACTGACTGACTGGCTGGCTGGTTTGTCTGACTGTCTTACTGACTGGTTGATTCACTGACTCGCTGACTGAAATACATACTGACTGGCTGTACTGACTGGCTGACTACAATATGTACTGACTGGCTGACTGACTTACTGACCAAAGGGAGTGACTGATAAGCTGGCTGGCTGACCAGCCCACTGAATGACAGTTTCACACACTTAATTTTATAATAGATGGAAAACTACTGTAGTTGCATATACAACCTAAGAAGGTTGGCTAACTGACTGACTAACTTGCTGGCTGGTTGAATTACTCACTGACTAGCTGAATGACTCACTGGCCTGTGGACGGACTGAAGTGATTAGCTGGCTGACTGACTGACTGACTGACTCTCTGAGTGAATGACTGTCTGGCTGGCTAGCTTAGTGACTAACTGATTGGTTGGTTTGCTGACTGGCTAGCTGGCTGGACGGCTGGGTGGCTGACTGACTGACTGACTGACTACCTGACTGTTAGATGGACTGATTGGCTGGCTGACTGACTGCTGGCTGACTTCCAATGAGCCTCTAGGCTCCCAAGGCTTTTATTTAATTGCATCAGACTTTTTTAATCATCACACCATTAACCTGTTGCATTCAATATACTAATTACTTAATAATATTTTTAGTTTCTTCGTACAGCAGCTGATATTTTCCGTTTGGTGCCATTCTTGGTGTTTCTTCTTATTCCATTTATGGAATTCATGCTGCCGGTTGCCATCAAACTTTTTCCAAGTATGCTGCCAAGTACATTTGAAGACAAATCTAAGAAGGTATAAGTTCAGTCTGCCCTCATGCAAATCTTTGCTTTTACTTTAAGCGACCTTTACAGTACCGGGCAAAAGTAAGTTGACAGTCTCGACTCGAAACTCGATCCTCGATGTTTTCGAGAATCGAGTTTCGAGGCTCAAGTTTCGAGTTTCGAGAATCGAGGATCGAGTTTCGAGTTTCGAGACACTCGAAGAATTTTTCGAGACTCTCGAAAAGGGATTTTGAGGAAATGATTTATTTCTCTCACACAGAACAATAACAACGAACAATAGCAATTTACGTGACGCGTATTAAAAATCTGAAATCTGACCTGTTTCGATTTTATCAGCCGGGAATGTATAAACACCATCGTTTGTTGTCAAATACATTTTTGATTTGCATGTATTATACGTAAATACTTGAATCTTTTGAATCAAAAATCAGTCTTGCCATTTCAAAAAAATTACGTGCTGAAGCACAAGCGGTGGCGCAGATGACAACTAAAATAATCGTGTGACGCCTTGAATTTGCATAATTATCTAAAACAACTTGACGGGCAGAGGTCATGTTTGTCTTTCTATCTCCGTCTCTAAACCGCTGAGAAAGGAGATTAAACCAGCAAAACACTCTGCTTTTGAAAGCACAATTTGTGATAAAGATTCCCACGATGCGCCGAGTATTTCTCAGTAATATTATTGCGAGCGAATTTGTCAGTTTTTCAGTAAACACGCGCCGACCATCTAGCAGCATTTGCAAAGTTTTCATTTCACGACATGTTTGTAAAAAGTCAGATCCCCGGTTCTACAAGGTGTATTAAGATGATTAAACCAACAAAACACTCTGCTTTTGAAGGCACAATTTGTGATAAAGATTCCCACGATGCGCCGAGTATTTCTCAGTAATATTATTGCGAGCGAATTTGTCAGTTTTTCAGTAAACACGCGCCGACCATCTAGCAGCATTTGCATAGTTTTCATGACATGTTTGTAAAAAGTCATATCCCCGGTTCTACAAGGCGTATAAAGATGATTAAACCAACAAAACACTCTGCTTTTGAAGGCACAATTTGTGATAAAGATTCCCACGATGCGCCGAGTATTTCTCGGTTATATCATTGCAGGCGAATTTGTCAGTTTTCAGTAAACACGCGCCGACCATCTAGCGGCATTTGCATATTTTTAGTCAACGACAAACCGCCGACAAAGTGACATTGTTTTTGCAAGCGAAGACGGACTTCCCAGTGATATTAGTTGTCGTGTCATTCGCCAATTGTCAGAAAGCGCTTCATATAAGCTTAAGTACATGAACTGCACTCGAAGGAATAATAATCTCGGAAATAACATGTATGAGATGTCTTCAATATACAAACTATTCCCCAACAACGCTTAAGCAAAATGAATGAAGGCTCACGGTAGTAAAGAATATTAGTGGCTTTGATAAGACTTTTCGTTTCGGAGAAAAACCGACTTTTGTGTTTGCATGCCTTTTAACATGTCCGTGTTACTGTAGTGTGTATGCGAACGGTATTCATGCAAACTATTGTCGCCGCTATACAATAATGTAGCTTCTCTTTCAACATTGTGTCTTTTCAGTTCGTAAACCAGTGTAACGGAACTAGCTATGAGCCAAACTGGAGACTTAGTATTCTTCGACTTAGTGTAGTCCGATTGACAATGTGCGAGAGATCTACGGCAGCCATCACCGTTCGATGCACGGCCCAATGGTGATGAAATGGCATCCTTTCACTCTTTTCTCCAATACACTAAAAGTCGCACTGATGGTCGCGTGAAAAGTTAATGAGGCGCTAAGCTCTTTGTTTCCCGTCTCGAAACTCGAAGTTCTCGACTCGAAACTCGAAGTCCTCGACTCGAAACTCGAAGTTCTCGACTCGAGACTCGATCCTCGAAGTTTTCGAGTTTCGAGGATCGAGGATCGAGTCCAGTTGTTCGAGTTTCGAGGGACTGTCAACTTACATTTGCCCGGTACTGTATGTCGAGGCATTTGACACACACATGGTGACTGTAGCATTTACAACTTACATGAAAGGTGCACATGTTGTTTTTGGTTATTATAGTGATTCAGGTAGCAGGCTACCCCAGAATTCACCTTTTTTCAAGAACTAAGCTAATGTTGTTTCCAGATAGATCGAATTCAGGTCATTCTTTGGAAAAGGTTTATGAATGAAAAAGGTGTTTGCCATTCATTTTCTGGACACTTCTCTGTTTCGCAGGGTTTTATTTGAACAGGTGGAAGTGTGATCTTAAGTTTACAACGAGCTTGAACGTTACAACTTGACCTAAGTCACTGAACTTGACCTTCTTGACCAATAAATCTCTCTATAAACTTCTTAGCCAGGAACTGATACAACTCTTGAACTGGTAACTGACCACAAAAGACGAATTAACAGTCAAAAATAAACAATAATAATTACAATCTGCTAAAAGTATCCTGCTTATATAGGTTTTGAGCTGTGATCTAGAACTTTCTGTCAAGCTATTTTTAGTACATTACATATTTGCTATTTAAAACATTGCTGAGTCATGCAATTCTAGAACGTTCTAGCAATTAGCAATTCAGGAACATCTAGAATCGTCCACAGAGAACATTCTGGAAATATCCTACACTGCATAAGAACATTCCAGTCCATTTTCTCTTCAGAACACTTCTCACTATCAACAAAAACCGAAGTTCACATATTAAAATAACAGAAGATGTTAGAACGTCTTGTTACTAATTCGATGAATAAAGAGAGGTTAAAAGTTACCTTGAAGGACTCCAGCTTGGAGTCATAGAGGTACCTTTAAGTTTCTTCCTGGCCTCTAAAAATTTTGGACACTTTTATTGTAGTATTATTTTATCTGAAAATTAATGGACACAAAATTTTGAGCTTTAATTTACCCAGCTTCTTGTAAGGATGTGTTTAGTGTCAAGTGACGCCTCTTTTTTGTCTTTTAATTTCCAGGAAGAAAACAAAAAGAAGCAACTGAAAGTAAAAATTCAGATGGCAAAGTTTTTACAGGACACAGTTGAAGAAATGGCAGTGACAGCCAAACAAAAGAAAACACAGGAAGTTGTTTCTGAGTTTGCAAACTTCTTTGAAAAGGTTAATACCATTAGCTTGAAAGTTTGCTGTTGTGAAATAAAAAGAGAAAGTTGAATCAGATTTTCTATTGATCTAAGTTATTAAGTTTGTAAAAAATGTCACCTCTCCAAAATTTAAGATGTTCCAAAAATTCCCAGTTGTAAAGTATTGCAACAATGAAGGAACAAAGTTCAGTTCAACTAAAATGGCTTATGCTGTGACAGTTTTGTACTTTGTGAAATCCAGTTGTTGTTTTTGAAAAACTAGTACTTAATGAGAAACTCATCGCCTCCTTGGTACAGCAAAAAAGTTAAATACATACAGAAGCTGTGGTTTTGCGCTTTCAGTTCTAGCTGCTAGTCAGCTAAGGGTGTTGATAAGGAGACTGTAAGATGTTGTTATAATATTTAGCAGAGTTAATGTTAAGCATTTTTCTTTCTAAATAACCGAAAAAATTCACAAAACAAAGTCAACAGATACATGAACATGATGCAAACAATAATATTGCATTCCTGGTCCAGAAAAGTGAAAACTTCAGAATTTTAAGACTCTCTTTGAAATTTTGGACTATTTTTCAATGAATTTTGCAATTTAGGCAAACCAAATTGACATTTATAATCATATAGCATTTTAAAATGGCGAATAGTAAACAAGCTATGTGAAACTGTAGGTCCATACACAGCATAGATCCAAGCCAGGCAACTGATTTTATCTGTCTTTTGATAGATTCGAACAAAAGGAGAGCAACCCAGCAATGAAGATATCCTACGATTTTCCAAATTGTTTGAGGATCAAATCACCTTGGACAACATGAGCCGCGCTCAACTCAAAGCCATTAACAGGCTACTGACATTGCCAACCATTGGAACAAACAACTACTTGAGATTTCAATTACGAATGAAGCTGCGGCAACTGAGGGCTGATGATTTGGTACGTATGTTTATAGCAAGCAGCATGCTATGTGCTGTAAACAGATGAATAGAAAAATACTGATCTTAGTCAGGCCAATGCTGGAGGTGATGTAGGCTGTGGTCATATTATGAGGCTCAGATTCCATTGTGACTGTTTATTATAATAACCATTCACAGAGTGTGCTTGAAAATGTGCAAGTATGAGAGATTAACCCTATTCCGACCAGGCTTTTTTGGGTCTTCTGGGACCTGAAGCCAGTGAGGGGGGGCAGGGGGGATTCAGCCGCCCCCCCCCCCCCCCAACTCCGAGAATATAAAATCTACATGTATGGCAACGAAACTTAGAGGGCAGATAGTAGGTCGAAAAGCATTTCCTTTGACGTCTGCAACATGAGCTGATAATTTATCATATGATGTAAAAATGATGTTGTGTTCTCAAATGGCAGCCATCTTTGAACCGCCGTCTTCGATTTCTTGAATTTTTCCAAAACCTCTGAAAATCAGCTAAATTGACCTACATGTAAAAAAAAAACCGATGAAAAAAACAGTAAAACAATCTAAAGTGTAAAAGTTAAGGCAAGAAAGTGATAATTTTTAACTAAAAAGAGGCAAATTCACAAATCCAAAAAACTACCTGTCAAAATGTGGTTGCCATGGTAACATTGAGTTTGATGGACTTGCTATACCAAATGGTTGTCTAAGGCTCTGATCCCTCTCTTTTGCATTAATTTTATTGTTGAACGAAACCTTGACTGGTCTAGTGTCAACATGGTTCAGTTTTGAAAATTCTTCAAGTAGATACCCCTTGTTTGAGGGGCACTTGGATTCTTTAAAACTATAACTTTGAATGAAGAGATCACTGCACTGCAAACCCCCGATAGAACAAACTCATTTTCCCAGTCCCTTGGCACTTTGTTAAATCTTGGTTCCACTGAACATGCATGTTAAGGACTGTACATATTATGTTGATCAGTTAATTCAGAGGGAGGGTGTTGACAGCCTGACAGAACAAGAATTGCAGTCAGCTTGCCAGGCCCGTGGTATGAGAGCCATTGGTGTTCCAGCAGCCAGATTAAGGTCCCAACTCCGCCAGGTACAGTAATGCTTTTGTTTTGTCATGTTCTTGTGGAGTAATATTCATGTTAAGGTCATTCCCCTGAAATAAAATTTAACATAGGATTTTTGTCAAACTTTCACAAGTTGTTATCTATCAGGTGATGTTTTGAAAAATAAATAGAGGATATTACACGTTGGCTCGAAGATATGAATTTTATGTTCGAGTGGCAGCAAACGAGTGAGATACTGTATTGTATTTGCCACGAGAACATAAAATTCATCTCTTCGAGCCAACGTGTAATGTTCTTTTTATTATATGGAGACAAAATATCTGAAATTGCCCATTTTTATTCTCTTCTCGTCACAAGTGTCAAGAAATTCTTTGAAAACCTTCAAATTGTACAAGGTCTTCTTTTTTGTGTTTTCGTTGTCGAAGCTTTCGGAAAAATCTTTCACTTGTTCATCGTTTAGTAAAACAAACCTGCTTGCCACCGCCATAATTCTAAACAACACTGAGGCAACGACGCATTCAGTTCATTCAACAAAGTAGAAAGGGCGGGAATCGTGACGTCATTGAACGATATGACACTCAAAAGCGTGACATACGGAAAATACACCACTCGGGTCCCGGATGGAGTGGCGTATGGAATCTACGAGTGGTTTAGTTCCCAGTAAAACACTCTCCTCCATATAATAAAATAAAAAGAATAGGTCCCCGTGTTCGTTAACGAGATATCATCGTCTCAAGTTACCCCATAATTCCTTGCAATTTCGCCTAACAAACACATGTTTATATTTTGATCAGTTTGTGCTACTTTCTGTAGACAGAGGAAGCACGTGATTAAAGCAAACCATGAAACAATGTACTAGATGGAAAATATCGATATCAAGGAACAATTTACTACAAGTTTTATGGCAGATGCTCGAAGCATCAGACGAAACTGACTTAAAACCTTCCTTACGTGCGTGTTCTCGAGGTCGTGATTTCATCTTCGTGAGCAATGCGTTTCTCGTAATAATTTTTTTTTAACAAGTGTTTTTTTCTAACTCTTTGAACAAAAAGAGGATCAATGGTAGGTCAAAAATATTTGAAAAAAAAGATAGGTCCCCATGCTTGCTTAAGAGGAAATAACTATCCTTTTCTCTGGTGAGCTTAGCCTTATAGGAAACCTATTACTCCCTGGACGCAACAAATCGTGCGCAGTAAGGATGCGTAATGCAATACAGGGGAATGACCCTAAGCAACCACAGTTTACTGTTATTATGATTCGAACACTGGTGGTATTTTGGGTTGTTTATTGTTTTATCATTTGTCCTACACATTTGTAGTATTTGTCCACATTTTGTTTTTTATTTGTGAAGCTGCAGTAGAGCCCTGCTTTCTTGAACTGAAACTCATTTCCCCTGTTGATTGCTCAGTTCTGGCTTAATCTCAAACTCTTATTATCTCAAACAATTCGTGGTTTCCTTTGCATAATCAACATCACAGGAGTCTAACCTGTAAAATGACTGTAACAAAAAAAACCTGTTAGTGTTGGTTGCTGACATGTGTATAAATGGGTACCAGCAAACCGTTAGGGAATTATATCAAGAATGCTGCACTAGCATCTTGTTGAAAGTCTTCATATACTTGTGTCTCAGTGCATGGTGGTATCAATGAGACATGAGACATACCCTAATTTGTGTTATAATTGTTGTGTGTAAACTTTATTACTTGTGGCATTTACGTTTTATTTTGTAACTGTTGTTTCCTTGTAAGGCTGAGAACCAGTTTTTATCTAGTTTTTCTTTCCGACTTGTGTTTTTCATCTCCTTTGTAGTTTAGCAGGTTTGGTTGGTCATGTAAATAAATTAATGATACAAGTTAGTAAAGTGATTGCTATTATTGTTACAGTGGTTGGAATTGCACCTGGATGAACAAATCCCAGCATCTCTGTTGCTTATGTCCAGAGCACTGTATCTTCCAGAAAATGTCAGCAAGGTTGACCAGTTGAAGGAAACATTATCACAACTACCAGAAACCTTGGTTAGTAAACTCCCAAACTAATGACCAAATACATTTAAGGTTATTTTTGTCTGAAAGTCAACCTAATTTAGCATTTTTTTCCAGTTGAAGATTTAGAGATCGGGATATGTGTAAACTTGAAATTTAGCTTGCCCTTCAGGTAACAAACTCTCACAATGTTCTTGTCCCAAGCTAGTTTCCTACTTGCCTTAAGTTAAACAAAATATCAAAATCCATTCACAAAGAAAAGACAAAGGTAATCACACATTGTGACATGATTTGATACAAAACTTATTGTTAGTCTTTGAGGGGCAATCTCCCTCCTGAATGTTTGCAATATGGTGTGGTTAATTTATTCAAGTCGGGCGACTTACAATGTAAGTTGATGGACAGTTTGCCTGGGCCCTTGTTCTCAGGCAAGTGAGCAGAAAAAATGCTTCATGTACCCATCTTCAGACTCCCAGATGACCAAATGGGACTTTTGTTAAGCGTTGTCATTAACTTTACTTTTAAATATCTGTACATCATAGGTTATTGACACACTTCTTACTAAAGCAGCACTGTTTTCTAATTTTACCTGTTCTGTAGGTGGAAGAGGCTGAAATAAAAATTTGTGAAGTTTCTGGTGAGAAAGTTGACAATAAAGTTCGTTTGGATGTTCTGAAGAAAGAAGAGCAAATGATTGCTGAGGAAAAGGAAGAACTTCTTCATGAAGAAGAAGAGAAAAAGAAAAAGGTGCTTAATTGTTCATTGAAACTAGCAAACTAGAAGGATTACACCACTAACATTTATGACAAATTCAGTTTTCACCCAGTCTGCATTTTTCCTAAAGCTTGCCATACCACCTAAGTCAGTCATTATGCCACTAAGACATGCTCCAAGGCAAGCAAAGATTTCCTACTTTAAACAGCTCCAGTGGGAGTTCAAATAAAAACCAATATCGTCGATAAAGACCACCAAAAGCATCCTTCAATTCATTGAGGGCTCAAGATGGTTTTGTGGCTTTTATGAAAAGAATATTTAAATCTCCATGCTCACTGAACAAAAAAGTTATTAAACTTGTAGTGTTTGTCCACTTTCCAGTCTCGCTTTTAAGCTTCAGATTTCATGTTTTCTGTCAACTGGAAAGTTTTTAAGGACATTTTGCATTTTAGTTGATGTTCTATAAATTTCAGCAGTAGGAAGTGTGAATCTATTCACACTTTTCTTTCCAAATCGGGAAAACAGAAAAATTGAGTCATATGCAGAGTTTGACTAATAATTACTTTGCCTAGTAATTACTTTGCCTTAGTTACTATGGATATAATTTCCTTATTAGAGAATATTTTTGTCTACAGATTGAAGCCGTTGCTGCTGAAATTTTAGAGGTCAGTTCAATGTGAAGTTAGTTACTTTATCAATTTGCCTTTGCAAAGAGACATTTCGGTTTAGTCTACTTTTTAAAACTTCTTGCCTTTGAAGTAGATGTAGTTTGTGTTTTCTCACAAATGTAATATATAGATTTAGCCAAGCCTAAAAGCGGAGCCCCACTTTTTTCTTTTTATTGCCGGATTTTATTTTAATTATTTTTTAAAGTAATTACCAAAACAAAAGAAAAAGAATGAAAAAAAAACCTTTCCTCTGTCATGGATTCGAGCCCCAGCTGCCCGAATGCTAGGGGATTGCTCTAACCGCTCAACCAACCTGCCACTACATACAAGATCGTGTTCATTATTATACTTAAACAGCTATTTATTGATTGGAGTTCAGTCGTCTAAACAGCACAGCTCTGCTTTATTTGGGGTCGGGACTTCTGCGAAATACTTCGAACTCAAGCGTTGTGCCAACAAGTTCACAGCAGAACCAACAACAAAGATAAAGTCCTTGAACTTTTTGCCTTCCACCAAAAAGACAACTGAGTATTTTTCTGAACTTTTTCTTTCCATTTATAGATATTTGGTATTTTTTCTCAATTTCTAAACTTCACTTTTGTCGAACTGAAGCATTTTGCTAAACAAGCTAAGCTTTTTACAAAAATGTAAATAACCTCCTTTCAAAAGCGACGATGGTCATGCGATTTCCCGCCAAGAAAAATGCCGGTTGCCCAAAAACACCACGATTTCCCGCCACGAAAAGATGGCATTCTCCAACCCCTGTCGGGTTGTCTTGGAACTCCCCTCCCCCTCCCCAAGAGTCTGTACGGGCAAGGTGCCTACTCTGACATCATATCACAACCAAAATATCTCAGATCAACAGGTTACTAAATTTGCTTAGCAATGGAGCTCCGCTAGCGATACGTGAACAGGCTCCGCTAAAAGTGTTGTATTTTATGCTAGGCATTTGGTTGAGTGTGGTGTTGTTAATCTTCTATTTTGTCATGTTCAGTTTGGTAATATAGTTCGTGTTTCAGTGGCCTGAGAAGGTGATGTACTCTTTAACACAGTGTAGTGGACTGTTTTATCCTGACCGCTTAATTTATAGGATAAAGCTCCAGAAATCAAGCCAACAGCAGTGGAGGATATTTCCCAAGAGGACTGGTTGTCAATTAAAGCAAGTCTGGCTCTGGCAAGTGAAAGGGATGAACTGGAGAAAATCAAGGAAGACCGAGTGGAATATCAAGAGGTACAGTGAATACCACCAATACTAATATCAATATGACTTCAGTTTGCTTTCTGCTATGTGCAACCAGACAGTTTGAGACTAAAGAACTGAAAATCAGCTCCACTAAAAAGCCGAAGGATTAAGAGTGGTGGTGTGGAACCAGCCCACGACAATTTATGTGGGATTCACTATGTTAGCAGTGCTTTCAGATTATTATTATTATTATTATTATTATTATTATTATTATTATTATTATTATTTTGCTGCATGAGCACTGAATGGGTAATGCCCAGTGCCCTCTGAGAAATGTGCCAGCAGGGAATCTAGTAATTATATGTTAATTGGCATCTGGTTTTTTTCTGTTCCTCAAATAAAGTATTTCAGGTCTGAAACCTTATTAACCCTCTCCCCTTATAAAGATTCTCCCTCACATTTCCAACAAATCAAATGAGCCCCTTCCCTCTATGAAGCCCTCCACACACACACACATGCTAGTCGTCCAACATTGCGCATTTTGTACGTTGACCGAAATTCTGACCAAAACTTGTTAACTTATCAGCCTGTTCTTTTCAATGAGTGGATTTCAGCAGAGAAATTAGCTGTTGTTATTCTTGAATTTAAGCAGGGTACACATTTGCTAGCAATTGTTTGAAATTTTGTTCATCTCAAAATCTTTGTGTGCTTTAGAAACATATGAATAAACAGTTTTATTTTCATTGTCTTGTAGGAACTCCGTGAGCTTGCAACTGAGGATGAAAAGCACATCCTCAAAGAATCCCTTGGTTCATTGCGCCTTGGTAAAAAGGTTGATGTTATGATAAACAAAATTGAGGAGCGGCTCAAGCTAATAGAGGCTGAAATAGATGATCAGTCAACAGAACCTCGACTTGATGCAGATGGGTGTGTAATATGTTTTTTTCTCCCACTGGTCCTACCGTAGAATTCCGAAAGTAATGGCCTCCGTTACTTTCGGATTTTGCAGGCCAAAGGGGCCGTTACTTTCGAGTAGCCGCTACTTTCCGGTAGCCGTTACTTTGGGATGGTTGAAAAACGTTTGTACCGTAATTCAGTGCTCGTTTTTCACAAAGAGGAAGCTTAACAGGAAATGAAAAGGTCATTCAGGTTACGTGTTTAGTTTATTCACTGATCCGTTTTAACAAAGCAAGCTATAACAACAAAGGGCCGAATTGCTTGTTCTAGTAGTGTCCACATATTACAGTCTTGCGATCACATTGTTCCATCAGCATTGGGCTTGAGGCGGAAGAGACCTTCTTTTTCAATGAGCTTCTTAAATCCAGTTTCTGACAGAAAAAGTTACTGCCAGTGAAAAAGGATCCTTTTCACAAAATGGACAGGGCAAGCATGGCAAGACCTTTCTCGCCGTCTGAAAACGTCAGGGGAACGCGATGACGAGGTTGATCTCAGTGGGCTGGAAAATTAAACCATCGGCCATTCAAGCGATGTAGAACAAATACATATACTTGAAGAAACATCACATTAAATGCTAACAGTACATTTTTTTGTTTCAATTGTCACATTTTGGAAGGGACCGCTACTTTCGTGGGGATCGCTACGTTCGGGATTTAATAGAAAAGCACAAAATATACGTTACTATCGGGGAGCCGTTACTTTCGGACGGGTCGTTACCTTCGGAATTCTACGGTATGTTGTTTTGAACAGAAAAATACTTTCCCTCTTGCAATGCTTGAGAAATACAGCTGGATCCATGCGTGAGGTGCATTTACTCAGCGAATGTAGGTAGGAATTGTTTAGAGGATTAAGAAAGGCACAGTGTAAGAAAACACTGTTTTCTGGAAGGAAAAGCTTCATTCATTCATTCATTCATTCATTCATTCATTCATTCATTCATTCATGTGGAGAAGCACTACGTGTAGAACGTTGGCTGCTGAACGTCTGTTTAAATGAAACCATTGTAACAGCAACATCTCATTAACCAAATATCTTGTATATTACACTCAAATTAAGAAAACCGTGAACACTGAAAATACTCCTGGAAAATGTGTTTTGACCAATCACATGCGAGACCTTGTAACCGCAGGTTACGGAATCGAGTTGTTTCGAAAGACGACAAGGTTTAATCTTGACCAGTTTATCTTACAGAAATTGGAAGTGCTATTCCTTTCTATCTGAGAGCCCCACGCACTACGCAAGCGAAAATAGGTTTGAGCGCTTTTGCCTTATAAAATTTTTCGACAAACCGACGCAACGATCAGTGTTTCCGACATTTCAAATAAAACCAACTCTAGCGGCAGTTTAATATTTCACCTTGAAGTAAAAACTGCAATATTCTCTCTCCAAATTCGCCCATTGACAGCACAACTGTCTCGATTTATTTAGGCCGAGTCATCCGTGCCTTCGAGCCGGACTTGCATCATATTTTATAACGTGTAGTTGCACATTTTGAAAATGACTTATTTTCTAATTTAGCAACGGTACACGAGGCTGTTGAAGAATAACGAACGTCGCTTTTGACAGTCCGCGGTCGTTGCTACAATGCAGCCGCAATAAGCCAAAGACCACTCAGACATTTTTCGCTCCCGTAGCCCATGTGGCTCTCAGATAAAAAGAAATAACAATTTAAATTCTTGTAAGTTAAGATGAAGGTCTTTCAAAACAAATGGAGAACCAATTTAAATTCTTGTAAGTTAAGATGAAGGTCTTTCAAAACAAATGGAGAACCAACTCGATTCCGTGACTTAGAAACCCACTTGTTTTCTGCGGTTACAAGGTCTCGCATGTGATTGGTCAAAACACAATAAACATTCCAGAAATATTTTCAGTGTTCACGGTTTTCTTCGTTTGAGTGTAAAGGAAACAATCATTCGAGATTGTACTCCTACCAACTTTGCCCACTTTAAAGCGAAAGAGGACTTTTGAGGTCACCTTAGTCAGTCCTAAGAGCAGTCCAAGTCAGGCCCGTAGCAGGGGGAGGGGCAGGGGGGGGGGGCTTGAGCCCCCCTCCCCAGAATTTTTTGAAGTTAAAAAACATTACAATTAATACGCCAGAAAATATATAATTAAAACAAATTAATGTGCAACAATCAGTCTTGACTGCTGATGCTAAAAAATTTCCAAATTGCCAAAATTTCAGTCGCCTAGGCTCCTTACCAATGTCTTTCTTCACCCATATCACTTTGACCATGGCAGTATAGCTTAAGACTGTGAAGGACCTTAATACCTTTAATAGCTAAGCGACTGCTGTGTATTTGCTGTAAGCTTTAAGCCCACTGTTGTAAAACAAGTCTAAAGAACAAAATTATATTTATCTCACCAATCGAGAGACAAACGTTAGATAAACGTTTACGAGAGTTAGGTAAAACAGGTCCGAAACTCGTAGCTTAGCTTTCGAAATGTTTGGATTTTAACACACCTTGTAACTTAAAGGATACTTTTTAAAACTAATGCTATAAATCTGGTGGAAGTTGCCAACAACTTTGTCGGCGAAAAACAAAACAGGAAGCAGCTTTTTGGCAAATTTTCAACGAACGATATCCCCATAAAGGTGTCCTTTTTGACGAAATCGAATCAAACTGAGGCATTGTGTAGTATTTATCTGACATGAATTTTCGTATGCCTTATGACCTATATATTTGTTAACGTCTGGGGGTGGGGTCTTTGACTAGGCCAATTTGCTGCCCCCCCCTCCCCACCCCCAGTTATTTCAGCCTTGTTACGGGTCTGCAAGTAGATGACTTACTGATAACAATGTTCAACTGGAATGACGTAGTTAGTCAAACGAAGGAAGAAAAGGAAAAAACTATTGGGAAAGTATTCACTTAGTGAAGGCCTGAAGCAATAATAGAAAGTGATTACTGTTTGTGCCTTTATAGAATCAGAACTGATATAACAAACAATCACAACATTGTCACCAGTGAAATCAAGTTTAAGCTATGTAGAGTAGCTAAGCCTACAAGCATAACAAAGAAGTACAATATTAGCGAAATAAAAATTCTGGCAGTCAGAGATACGTTTGTCAGAAACCGGTTCAGCTGCTTGGCAAAAGAAAGGCCATTAGGTAATGATGAGGGGTGAGGCAACGATGACAAGAACAACAACGAAAGATGTTGGAACAATGTCCAAGAGATGTGTAATCTTAAAAATAAGGTGTTGAGTACAAACGGTGGATATTAGAGCCAAGATGCGAAGTCAGAAGGGTAGAGTACTAGAAAAATGAATTGATCAAATAGTGCTTGAGAAGAGACAATGAATGGTGGGCAACTATGTCGCCAAATAAGCTGAAAACACCAAAAATCATGGTAATAGAAATGTGATTATATGACGTTATATAGAAGGGCAAGTTGCTTACTAAAGGTGATGACACAAAAATGAGGTGGAGAGGTCATTCTGTAGAGGTATTGTGTACTAACATGTGAAGCAAACAAAACATAAGAAACACCATATTGAAGTTGCAGAGGAATTACTCTATGCCAACAGTATGACTCATCATCAGACGATGATGAGGTGCTGCTCATCTTCAGTAAGAACCAACCACGCGTTAAAATAGAAAGCTTCGTACTTGCAGGGAGATCCTATGGCATTTGTTGACAAGTAATGGCATCCCCGACAGCACAGTTGAATCGTGTTAAACAAGGTTGCGTTGAATCGGGACTGTTATTCGTCGTTTTCATCAAGTGAATTATGAAGAAAAGAGCGAGAACAGGGTCAAATGGCAATTGACCACAACCCTAGATGACCCTAATTTGCACTCTTATCTAGCAGATGGATTCATGTATAGGGGAAGCTTAACAAGCCTTCAAGAGAAGTGGTAAATGCAAAAGCAATGTGGTTGCTGTTCTGCTCTATTTGGGAGAGATGGAAGAGAACCAAAGAGGCCAATAAGAAGCTAACCTATTTCTGGCATAAATTATTATCGGTAGCGTAGAGGTTAGAGAAATCTGACATCAAGATAGTTGAGGAGCAATTAGAAATTTTTGGATAAGGACATCAATATCCCACTGACATGGGCTAGGAGAGGAAGGGGTGGCTAGGAGAGACAATGGAAAAGCGCTTGGGTAGGTTTTGGTGCATGGAAGGAAGGGCAGACTGTGCAGCTGGAGAGAGAACAACTTCATAAAAAAGGAGTGCGTGACCTTGTTCTACATAAAGAGTGAACGAGCGAATAGTCGTGGTGGTGGTTATGCTGTTTCAACCTCTCAAATTTTGCAATGTTATGTTAACACATGTTTTGTTTTCTAACCCGAAACCAAAATAACTTTGATCGTTCTCGAATGTAAAGCAATTTTTCTTTCCTCTGAAAGTCTGCATAATAATCCTGGTACATCTTCACAGTTTTCGACACGTGTCATGTGCGTATTACCATTTTAGTTATCCTGTATTGTTTATATGTTTTTCCACAGTGATGGTAAGATCAGCTTGCAGGAGATGATCTCTGCTGTGCGCAGGTTAAAGAATGCTCCCAGTGAAGCGAAGTGCCAGAGGATTGCAGAAATGCTCGACCAAGATCACGATGGCACTCTTGATTTGGACGATGTTGAGATGGTTTGTGACAATTTTAATTAACAGTATCCTAAGAGGGAATTGTTGGGAAGTGCTCTGGAGGACAGCCACATGGATTTGCAAGGGATTGCTCTGGGGGACAGCTCCAATAGAATTTGGGGAATGTTCTGGAAATGTGCCCATGCAATACTTGGGAAATGCTCTGGAGTTATGCCCATGCAATTGGTGGGGAGTGCTCTGAAGACATGACCCATGAAATAGTTAGAGAGGGCTCTAAACTAAATATTTCACAGAATTGTTGAGAACTGCTTTGGGGGACATCCCTCATATAAGTGGTGGGTGGTGCTCTGGAAGTCATCCCCCGTGAAATTGGTAGGGAGTGTTCTGGAAAACTGGAATTGGAATTGGAAAAATGGTATTCATGGGAAGCGCCCTAAAGTACGTATTCCATGGAATTGTTGAGGACTGCTCTGGACGGTATACCCTATGGAATTTTCGGGGACTGCTCTGGAGGTTATCCCCTATGGATCTGTTTGGGGAGGTCTCTGAAGGATATATTCCAAGGTATTTGCTCTGGCGGACATCCCCATGGAGTTGTTGGAGAGCCATTTGCAGGGCACAATTTTCCAACATGAAAGTGTTGGAAAAATTTCTGGAGGATATCCCTATGGGATGGTTGGGGAGTGTTCAAAAGGACAAATCTTATCAAGTTGTTGGCGAGTGCTCCGTAGGGCATCTACTAGTAATTGTTGGGTAGTGTGTTTCTGGATATCTCCTATGTAATTGTGTGTGTGTGGGGGGGGGGGGGGGGGGGGGTATAGAGTGCTTCCACTACAGAGTGTTTTAGAGTGGTTTGGAAAACATTTGCTATGGAATTGTTGGAAATAGAACTGGAATTGAGTGCTGTGGCCCCAGTTGTTGAAAGCGCCATTAAACTAGTGGATTGTGTTAACTTTGAATCCAGTCATATAATTAATAAATCAAACTAATAGACTACCCTTCATTCTCGATTTTGACTTTTATTCACGGTGAGCTTAAAATAAGCTTTTTTAACATTTTCACCAAGAGGGATGAGATCAGTTCCAATCGTGGACCTCCTCGACTGCCTCAGAGCTCGGTATCTGGTAGGTTGAGGGGGGGGGAATCAAATCTTTTGTAAGGCACAACCCACAAATTTTCGCACAAGACGTCACACCAGAGGAGGTTGCATTTCAGACCTCAAGTCACTTGCTAGAGTCATTCTTTTGCAAGAGGTCCCTCAGTGGCTAATTTGGAGAGGAGTGAAAATTGGTTTTGTAGTTCTTTTAATCGTTTTAATCGTGAACTAGTTATAGACCTCTACGTATCCATTAATACGTTGTAAATTTTTCCTTTCAATTTTGTTCTTCTGTAGGTTGTGGAGTTGTTGTCTATGGAGGATGTTGACCTAACACCAGAACAAATCCGAGACATTGTTGACTTACTGGCCAAAGAAAGTAAGGTGCGGAAAGCCAACGAGCAACCAATGAATGAGAAAGAGGGAGGCGAGTCAACCCAGTAACAAGTCATTGGTCAACTTTCAATATATGATGCGAAATGGAGAAGTGTTTTCAACATTATATTCTCACTGACATTCTTAGTTAGCTACGATATAATGAAACCTACGAAGGTGATTTAGATGACGTCATGAAAACACACATTGCGTCCTCACTGCCAATGCAGGTGTATGTGTTAGTGAGGTATAATTACTTTGAACGTCTTCTTACTAATTACAGTGGGAAAACCCTATTGGGCAAACAACATGCCGAGTAGGATAAAAGCTAATTTAACAAAAATAACATTGCAGCGGATTAAGATTATCACAGTTCAATCGCAGGCTACGAAATCTGTTTGCTAAAAGATAATGTTTTGCACATAAACCTGTATTTTTTATTCCTTCGCCCGGCATCCATCCATTTTTGTGGCACGTCTTAACTAGCAGCGTGTATTCTCTGAGGATTGATAGATAAACATTTCACGTCCTTCGAGAATAACTTAAAATCAATGTAAAAAGGAATGAATAGGGTTGTAGGATCAAATAAAATCGAGAAAGCTGATCAATTAAAGGTGTGGCTGTTCGTTTCTTACAACTTGTAAACCACTGACTCTTCTACATTGTGTCACAATTGAAACGTTTCTCTCCAGACAGGTGTCTGATTAAAAAAGTCTAGTCTTACCAAACCAGACAATAAGTTCTCTCAAAGCTTTTATAGAAGGGCTGGCATCTGACTTTTTGGTAAATTGAATGGGGCCCTTGCACCTGTGGGCCTTGTAGTCAGAAATTGTGACGGTGGTGATTCCCTATTTTGTCGCCCTGCATCCATGTCAAGGGAGGTACTTCTTGGCATCCGTGAACCTGCATTAGCGCAACTCAGCCTTCTGTTGCTTGTGTCGCCCTGTGCTGCAGTCGAAGTGTAATTTTCGTTGACACCAGGGTATTGTCCATTGGTGAAGATGACTATGATTACTTTAGGAACCAGCAAACCAAGCAAAGTGATTGTACCGATCGCAATAAAAACCGCGCAGCTCATGAAAACACGCCAAAAAGGGTTTGACGTATTAAGGTAGCTTGGAATAAAGATTATCCAAGCGGTACAGGTAAGATACATGCTGATGCCAATGTACTTTGCCTCGTTGAAATTCCTTGGAAAATTTCTGGTCTTGAAGGCGAAAATGGTACAGAGGAGCATTAGAAGTGAATTATAGGAAATATTTACCACTAAGTTATAGTCGTTCACTTTACACTCTAAAATAGCAACGTCCGTAGAAGGGTACACTTCATTGGCTTTGGGGACATCAGAAGTGTTCCACAATGTGGTCATTAAGAACTGTACAGCTATGAGCCCTATTGAAATGAGGACCTGTGATCTGGGGCGAGTAAGTGAAGGGCGCGTCACTGAACTCCGTGCACTTTTGAAGATACGGTATATACGAATTGTTTTCATTAGGACGGGCGCGTAGCACACCGTTAAACATACACTTCCGAAAAAACGGCGGACGCCACAAAGCGTGTCAGTGGGTTTACCGAGATACGTAAACGGTGTTATATAGCAAAGCGTGATACCGATAAATACGATAGCGCTCAACTCCCTCCCTGCTGCTTTGATAAAATGATGACTTCTGTGCCTGATGAATAACGCCGCTGTTGCTAACGAACCTAGCATACCCAAGGCAGCAAAGACTGTAAATATAATCGCGGGCGCACTTGACCATCTTGGATACATGAGAGGTATTCTTGTGCAAACCTGCAGCTTGTTGTTAGCAAAATGACCAAGAGGGCATAATTGACAGGTTTGGTTTTTGATAATGTAGTTCTCGTCGCAGGTTAGACAGTCCCAGCAACACTCGGGGTCCCTGAGTCTTGACTTTCGTATTTGTGAGCCGTTACAAGTCTGGCTGCAAAAAGACAGAATGGGATGTGGCTTGGATTTCCCCCACTGTAACAGGGACTTGTTTATTGTCAGCTTTCCTTGGATTTTATTATTGGCGAGCAACTTCCCTTGCCAATTTCCTACACTGGTGTATTTCCACTTACCGTCCTCTCCTTCGTGAAAGTTTTCAATGTTATAAACTCCGTCCATTTCTTGGTTCTGATTGAAGCGAATGGTAAAATTCAACGAGCAATCGGAAAAAGTCACGTTTCTCAAGAATTTGATCAGTTCCTCTCTTCGGAACTCTCTGGTCATGTTTTGACAGACACCTTCTACCCCTGGACAGTAGACCTTTTGCATGTTATGCAGTGCATGTGCCACAGCGTAAACTGCATTAATTACCACTCGCACTGGCGCAATTTCTATCCCTTCGGGTAACTTTTCGTCACTTCTACATGTTCGCATCGCATGTGCTGTGCTTTGTTTTGTTCCGGGAGTATTACATTCCAAAACTGCTTCCCAGAACTCTTCAAACCATGGATTGAGCTTGTTTTCAGCAGGTTTCAAATTCAGGAAGTATTTGTGGAATTTTGGGACTTCTCCTTCAAGATGATTGACAGTTAGAGAGCCGTCGGCAACTTCCTCTTTTCCCTCTGTTACGTCAATTCGATTGCTCCAACCGTTGCTCCCGACCCAGGTAAATTGTGTTGCCCCTGACTCATTAGCTGCGCGGAGCAAATCTGATGAGTCAGACTGGGTAGTAAACACAACAATGGTATTGACAGAACTTGAAGATTCTGTTCTCCTTGTGAGGAAGTCATTGACAACATTTTTAAAGTCCTCATCTCTTGGGAGACTTGGAAGTTGGGCAGCGCTAGCAACACAGATCCCCGCTGCTTTTGCTGCCTTTTGTAATTCAGCCATTCCTTTCTGTCCATAATTGCCGTACGAGTTGACTGTAAATACGTAATTCCAGTTGTATTCTCTAAGAACATCAACCATAGCATGCGCTTGAAAAGAATCCGGTGGAACAGTGCGAAAAAAGTAGCTGTAAATCTCTTTGTTGCTTAAATCTGCACTAGTTGATCCATAGCTAACTTGAGGTATGTTGAAAACACGCAGTAGATTTGCCACTGCTATGGACACGTCGCTAACAAGAGGACCAATAACTGCAGCTAGAGGGGCTTTGTGGTCACCAAGAGTGTATTTAATAATGTCTTTGGCACGGTCGGCGCCAATTGTTTGACTTCGGCAAGTGTCGTAGATCTTTGCACCGAGTGTCATGTTCGGGAGAAGGTTCGGGTCGTTATTGATTTCTTTAATAGCAAATAGCATGGCGGCTAAGTACTGGAACCCTGGCTGAGGATCAATGTTACCACAAGCATTCTCTGTATGTCTACTTCTCCGGTGAATTGGAAAGAGCCCTCCTAGTATTATGTCTCCATTCAGCTCATAACTCTGGGTCTCTGAAAAAGGCATAAGGAATAATCAAATCAGCAAGCTATGACCGTTCTTAGTGTCCTACCGAACTCCCTTTCGCCCGCTACCTTTCTGGCACCCGACAGAGCAGGGAACTAAGTAGTCCATCACGGAAAAACGACCCATTATTCCAATCTTTGTTCAACTAAGGGCGCGTTTTTTTATTCACAATTCTGGAATGGGAATGGCCAGAATGTAAAATATGCGCGTTTTTCTATTCCGCATTCCTATTCCGGAATGGACAGAACGCCATTCCATCCATTCTGCTCCCAGGGGCAGAATGAACAGACTGTTGCGAATGAAAATCCAAGATGGCGGACAGCGAGATGAGCGCTGCGGATTCAAATACGTCTCTACCGGAGGAAAAATCAGGTTACACTTTTGGCACAATTAAACATTGCTTCTAATTTCATTGTACCAAAAGTACGAGGTTTTTTTCAGTGATGTTTCGTACAAGAAAAAGGCAGGACCAGGACCGCGCATCTCGACGGGCGTTTTTTTATGCAGACAATCCGAATTATTCCTAGCATTCCGTACCAACCATTCTTATTCCAAAATTGTGGATAAAAAAACGCGCCCTAAGATTCACTGGCCCAAATTCTAGGTTTATGTGTTATAGGTACGTTAGAATAAAATAATCAATGTTACGTAAAGTTGGATAGAACATGTTCTGATTTTGGGATGCATAGGAGGGTCTGAATGGGGTTTAATGTTTAGTGTTATTTGCCCACAATTTGTAGTGTTTGCTGTTAAATTGGACAATATTTTAATGTTTACTGTTTGCGGAGAAAATACTGTTTAGTGTTTAGAAGGTTTTCCGTAAAAAAAATCGTAGTCTTTTAGCATTGTAAATACTTATCAGCTCTGCTGAAATCGCTAATAAAATCACTCAATCGCCATGCTGCCCTAACTTTGAGCCTATGCTCAAAGTAGCAGTTTAAAGGGGCAGTAGTCTCTTTTTTCTACCCATGCACCTCAGTATTTTGGGGAAACCTGATAAACAAAAGCGTACCAAGAGCCAGCGTTCATTTGGTCAGAGTCACGGGCGAACTGGGCTCGACCAGGTTGGAACTCGAGGTCAAATCAGTCAAAAGACGAAAAACAACATGGCGGTATCCGGTGTTGTTAAAGTTCTAGTGAGCTTCTATAGAAGCGGAGAGGATTCTGCTTTCGAAAGGCACAGAAGCAGGGTCATGTTTGACCCTTGCAAAGCAATCCAGCTTGACAGTCGTCAAGAAACGTCTGTATGCACACATCCATGAGCTTTTGACCGGACATGAAAATGATTATGAAATTATGAATATATGAAATTCATATATTTGAACTGCGGAATGAAGAATTAAATGTAAAGAATAACTGCGAGGATCTTCTTTACATTTAATGAAAATGATTAATTAAACAATTTTAGTCAAAAGACAAAAGTCAAATCAGTCAAATCAGTCAAATCAGTCAAAAGACAAAAAACAACATGGCGGTATCCGGTGTTGTTAAAGTTCTAGTGAGCTTCTATAGAAGCGGAGAGGATTCTGCTTTCGAAAGGCACAGAAGCAGGGTCATGTTTGACCCTTGCAAAGCAATCCAGCTTGACAGTCGTCAAGAAACGTCTGTATGCACACATCCATGAGCTTTTGACCGGACATGAAAATGATTAATTAAACAATTTTGCAACGTAAATTATTATGTCACAGTGTAAGCTCTGTAAAAACACTGATTCAGCTTTTACTGAGTTTCTAAGTACCAATAACTTACAACTTAGCAAATTTACAAAGAGTTGACCCTCGAGCCAGATTGGACAGATTGAAGCTTGCAATATATCTAAAAAGAGTTTTCATATTCGAGGGCATAACGGAAACTGGCGCTGAAAAGTTCGTGGTTCATTTACGTGATATACCTGTAAATTTAGCAAGGAGGGAATTACATCTGTCATTTTTGTTGAGCGTTTAATGGTAAATAATATCCCATGTTATGATATAAATTAGAGGATAAAAAGGATTTCTCTCACTGAGAAAAATTCTGTCTTTACACTGTAAAAGATATATCTTTCACATGTGAATATATCGTGATTACGTCACGTTTGCTCCCGTGAACTGTTTGTCCTTGGTATATAGTCGAAACATTTTCGGAATTCTCCTCGGAAATATTCGGTAGTCTTCGGAAATCTTCGGAAATGATCGGAAACATTCGAATGATCTTCGGACTGCTTTCCGATAATTTTGGAGCCGATTTCGTTTCTTTCTGGATGAAATTTACTGTTACAGTTAATTTTTTACTGTTAGTGTTAAAATGCCTAAAATGTAACTGTTATATGTCACAGAGGCCAAAAATTAAGGGCGCGTTTTTTTATCCACAAATCTGGAATAAGAATGGTTGGTACGGAACGCTAGGAATAATTCGGATTGTCTGCATAAAAAAACGCCCGTCGAGATGCGCGGTCCTGGTCCTGCCTTTTTCTTGTACGAAACATCACTGAAAAAAACCTCGTACTTTTGGTACAATGAAATTAGAAGCAATGTTTAATTGTGCCAAAAGTGTAACCTGATTTTTCCTCCGGTAGAGACGTATTTGAATCCGCAGCGTTCATCTCGCTGTCCGCCATCTTGGATTTTCATTCGCAACAGTCTGTTCATTCTGCCCCTGGGAGCAGAATGGATGGAATGGCGTTCTGTCCATTCCGGAATAGGAATGCGGAATAGAAAAACGCGCATATTTTACATTCTGGCCATTCCCATTCCAGAATTGTCAATAAAAAAACGCGCCCTTAAGTGTTAAGTGTTACCGAGGTACCCCCATTCACACCCTCGCATAGGTCTTAAATACAGATCTTGGCAATATGTTCAGTTTAAAATTGATAATGCTAACGTTACAGCGTTGTTGGGCAACCAATCCCAACACGGTTGGATCTCCATTTTAGACAAGCGGTTAATGATCCGACATTGTTGGAGTTGGTAATTCTTGTTTTCAAGGTTATTCGCAATAGTAAAAGGCTCGGGTGAATGACACACAGTTCACAGGAACTTTTGGAGAGCCTACAATAGGTCACCCCGTCGAAACTTAAAACTCGTTGTTTATAGTGCATCTCGAAAATCGAGGAACTTTAAGCTTAGTGAAAGAGCACCACGAAATTCACACATTGGTCATGGGAGCGTCTGTGAACGTGTAAATTTCATTTCTCTTGTTGATGTTGTTTTCTTTGCTTTGGTTTGTTTGTTTGTTTGTTTTTAAACCCAATTTGCTCCTCATATGTTAGAAACCCGGCTAGATGCTACAGCAATGGTAGCTCATCTTAAATCTTTCGCAAGATGTGTAATTGAAAACAAAACTTCGTAAAAATGTATACGGCATCTGAATATGTGTTTAACGGGTTTGACCAACAACGTTGGACATTATTTTATTGTAACTGTAGATGTTGTATTTTATGGTTGCATTGTCAATGAACAGTCACGTGTAGTTTAAGCCTGTAGTATAAGCATTGTAATGTTAGCAATTTACATTGTTTAGTGTTTAAGTACTATATGTAATCTTAACTGTGGTTGATTGTTAATTAAGTTTAAGAAAAATAGCAACGTTGGAGCATTTAGCCGGAGCTTTAGTATACCATGTTCGGCTGAAGCTGCTGACAACGGAAACACCATGACGAGGCCCATGATGCAGCACAACAGGACTGTACCCAACATCCTTCAGAATCTAGAAATGAGAAGATATAGGTTCAATAGGCCTTTTGCAACAAACTGTCTCGTGAGTGATTAATTTCACCAAGAACAAATGAATACGCCGTGATTCCCACGAGTGAAATTGACTGGATGGCAAACAAACATTCTAATTCAATTGATTTAAGGGATCGCACTCCTAGCTGGACTTTGCACCCAGCAGATTGTGCGTCGTTTCTTAAGTATTTTACCACTCACTACGATTGACAATAAAATAACAATATAGTCACGTGTCTGTGTTGCAAAAGGCCTATTGCAAAATGTAAATCAATATAAAACATAATCGAGAAATGAAAGCCAGCATATTGGTCAACACGATTTGATTGTTTAGATCTCGGTCAAACAAACAGCATCTCACGAAACATCATGCGATATTGCTGAGCATTGTTGCAGCATGTTCCTTTGGGCTGGTCAAACAAGCGCAACATGTTGAGGAATGTCAGATCAATCTAGTAATAAAATAATAATAATAATAATAATAATAATAATTTTTTTCTCGGGTTTCACTTCCCTAAAGCGAGTATTTACCTATGTTTCGCATGCTCTACCTTAGTACCACAGGTTTTCTTTGGGAAACGCACATAATAAACGCCCCTAGCATCCAAGTTACACACTGTCCGATCTTAATACAACCATATTTAGTAATAGATGTCAATCGACAGGGTTTTTTTTTGAAAATGTTGCAAAAAAAAGCATCTAAGGAAAGATCATTTCCCGCGACCAGAAGTTTAAAAGCATATTTTGAATAACGGGTTATTTACAAATTATGTATCTGTAAGCAATCGCTTCAACAGCAAGGAAAAGTTTAATAACACAGCATGAGGAGTAAATCGAACGAACAAGTTGAACCAATCCCGTGCACGTGGGATAAACACGAACAGCCCGAATTTCCAGTTGAATCCTTTTAATTGCACCAGCTCATTCAGCACTCGATTCACAAGCGGAATACAGCATAATCTTCATCTTCCGTGCCACCGCAACGGAATACATCACATAACAAAAGGATACAAGGAACAGGAAAGCCATAAAAACGGCAAAAAACAGCAAACTTAAAATTTCGTGGCTGAACTCACGAAATCCCTCGCACAACGCGGGGGGGCCAAAACAACGAAAATAAATTATAATAATTTGAAAACGCGGGTAAAGACACGACATAGCGGCCGCACAAACGGGCTGTAACTACGCAGTTCTTTTGGTTAACTTAATTTTAGTGTCTTTTATTTCAATAATGTCCCTTATGCTGCTGCACTGTCATTGGCTACTTGTCATCACTAGCTTCCTCCAGGGGGCATATCTTGGTAATGGGGCGGTGAAACACTCCATTAGCTGTCTTGATCCTGGCCGAACGCACACCTTCATCTTGTCCGGTGAACACTTCCACCACACGGCCAAGTGGCCATCTGTTGCGAACCACGTTATCCTCTGCAATAAGTACTAAGTCGCCAGGCTTCACATTTCGTCTTGACTTGACCCATTTTGGTCTTCTCTGGAGAGCCGGCAGATACTCTTGTATCCATCTCTTCCAATAGTGATCCACAAGGAACTGGACCTTCCTCCATCGCCTTCGGGAAGACTTGTCCTCGCTCACGAATACTCCAGGCGGGAGTTGCGTAGCTCTCTGCAACAAGAAGTGATTCGGTGTCAAGGCTGCGAAGTCTGCAGGATCATCTGAAACAGCAGTTATGGGGCGGTTATTGACAATCGACTCGATTTCAGCAAGCAATGTTCTCAGCTCAAGATCATTAGGAAGCCCATCTCCAACAACGTTCTTCAAATGCTTCTTTGTGGTTTGCACTAGGCGTTCCCATACTCCGGACATATGAGGTGAAGCAGGTGGTTGCAAGACCCACTTGATGCCCTTTTGCTGCAGCTGTCGTTCAATCTTTTCTTCATTCCACTCCGCAATGGACTCCTTCAACTCTCTGTTGGTTCCAATAAAGTTAGTTCCTCGATCAGACCAAATTTCTTTAGGGGGTCCTCTTCTACTGGTAAACTGTCGAAGGATCATGATGAAATCATCTGCCTCAAGCGATGGAGTCACTTCAAGGTAAACCGCACGAGTTGTGAAGCACGTAAATAGACATCCCAATCTCTTTGCGGTTCCGCGGCCCCACTTAACTGTTAGTGGCCCGAAAAGGTCAACACCTGTGAAGGTAAATGGAAGATAGTACGCTTCTAACCTTGCCCTGGGCAAGGGTCCCATGACCTGCTCTGCTGGTTTGGCATTCAGTCTTCGGCATTTCACACAATTCCTTATCGTTCCCTTTACTAGACTTCTTCCAGCAACGATCCAAAACATTCTTCTCAGCTCACATAACGTTTGCTCCCTTCCACTATGCGCAGCACTCTCGTGATAGTGGCGAACAAGCAATTGGCTGACATGATGGCCCTTCGGCAGAATCACTGGGTGTTTTTCATCCCGGGACAGCGCCGCCGCTTCCTGCAATCGACCGCCCACTCGCAAGGTTCCATCTAGTAACACTGGTCTCAGGTTGGCTAGCTTGCTTGATTTCTTGACTTCTTTATTCTTCTTTAATTCTTTGACGTCTTCAGTAAAGCATTCATTCTGGACACTGCAGACAATAACATGGGTTGCCTGATTAAGTTCCTCTAAAGTCAACTATCCATGCAACACGGCACTGTAAGGTTGACCATGAGCTGCAGTTCTCAACAAGTTCCTTTAGTCATCTCCCTTCATTCGGTAATGTATCATCACTATCGGTTTTAGTGGTAGAGTTAACATCACAATCATTCTGCTTGACACTGATTTGGTGAACATTTGTTGAAGCTCGCACTTCTGGATCATTTTCTGGAACTTCTTCCACCACCGCATTTGGCCAACGATCTTCTGGCTCGCACAGAAACTCTGGCCCTCTCCACCAGCGATGCTGATTGGACAATTTCTGAGGCTTCAGACCGCGTAAGGCGTCATCAGCGGGATTCATTCGTCCTGGACAATGTCTCCATTGATTAGGGGTGGTCACCTCGCGTATTTCAACTACACGGTTGGCAACGTACGTCTGAAAACGCTTGCTTTCATTCTTGATATACTGCAAAGTTGTTTGAGAATCTGTCCAGAATGTAGCTCCGCTAATCTTGTACGTCAGCTCATCCATTAACACTCTGTACATCTTCACAGACAATGTAGCTGCTTGCAGTTCAAGCCTCGGGATCGAGATCGGTCTCACAGGTGAACTTCTGGACCTACCGATCAGGAATGAACATCTGATAGCTCCACTTGCATGAACAAATTTAAGGTAAGAGCACATGCCATAACCGTCCTCAGAGGCATCTGAGAATAAATGCAAAGATACATCAAGTACTTCTGTCTGATCGGCAAGATGGCACCGTGGCACTTGAACTTGTGACAAGGCGGGCAACTCGCTCTTCCACTTGTTCCAATGGCGCTGCAAATCTTCAGGTATCTCATCATCCCATCCCAGTTTCAGCTTCCAAAGTTTCTGTAAGATCTTCTTAGCTTCCAGTACTACTGGGCAGACAAATCCCATGGGGTCGTACGGAGAGCTTACTGCTGACAGTTTTCCACGCTTTGTCGGTGGCTAATTTGGCTCGTGAACCGTGAATAGGAAGATGTCCTTTTCCACGTCCCACTGAACTCCTAATGTTCTTTCTACGGGGAGGTTGTCGAGATCCAAGTCCAGGTTTGGTCTCGCCCGTTCTTTCTCAGGTATCACAGACAGAACATCTCGACTATTGCTCATCCATTTAGTCAGGTTGAATCCGGCTTCAGCAAGTAGGCTTGTTACTTCATTCGCTAACGATCTTGCCTCTTCCACTGTCTTCACTGACTTGATAAAGTCATCTACATAGAAGTCTATATTGACAGCATTTACAGTGTCTTCACTGAAGTTTCCTTTGTTGTCTTCTGCAGCTCTTTTTAGGCAGAAATTTGCGCAGCTTGGCGAGTCTGTGGCACCAAAGATGTGACGGGTCATCTGGAATTCAGACGGTCGCTCTAGACTGCTGTCCTCCCACCACAGGAATCTAAGGGCATCAGCGTCTTCAGTCGGTACTTTGACCTGATTTAACATTCGCTCAATGTCAGCAACGAGAGCAACTGGATCCTGTCTGAATCTTAGCAGAACACCGAGCAAACTGTTCGTTAGGTCAGGGCCTTGGTGCAGCTGGTTGTTGAGAGACACTCCATCATGCAGGGCTGCCGCGTCAAACACAACACGAATTTTGTCTTTCTTCTGCGGGTGGAACACCCCATGGTGAGGCAAGTACCATGTCCTTCTGCTTCGACGCTCGGATTCTTCCGCAGTCAACTTCCTGGCATATCCTTTGCTGAAGAGGTTATCCATAAAGTCTCTGTACTTCCGATGAAAATTCTCATCACGTTCGAGCTTTCTCTTCAGAGACTGCAACCGTGCTTCAGCTATTTGTCTGTTGTCTGGCAACCAAGGGTCTTCACTCTTCCACAACATTTCAACTGAATAGTGTCCATTTACTAGACGAACAGAGTTCTTCATCTTATTGAACGACTCTTGGTCTTCAATTGACATTCCCTTCTTTGAACTCTTGTTCATGTCAACGTCTTCAAGTCTAAGAAACTGCTCCATCCGCTGATCTGACAGTTCACTGCCATACTTCACAAAATTCACGTTCACTTTCTGTGGGTCTAAGGGGCTTACAGCATCTACTGGTCCAAGCACAGCCCATCCCAGCATAATGCGAACAGCATACGGTTCTCCTGCTTTCCCTTTGCGACATTCTTCATGCACCTGGGCTTCGGGAACATTTGTACCAATCAGCATGGTCACCTGTCTCATCTACTTCAGGAATTGCAATGTCCTTTAAATGGGGCCATCTTGATAAATCCTTTGCCTTTGTTGCGGTGATGTTGAGTTTGTCTACAACCTTAACGTTTTTTATTGTCACAGTGCAACTCTCACGGTTACCAGCAGCTCGTACTTCAACGTCGACTTGGCCAACCCTTTCTGCAGACTCTCCTGACAATGTACATACAGCTAAGGTATCATAGTTGTCAATCTGAATCCCAAGTTTCTCTGATATGGACTTGGAGAGAAACGTTTCCTCACTTCCGGTGTCTAGTAGCGCGTACGTACTAACAGAGCGTCCCTCCTTACTCAGTATTTCAATCGGCACAACTTGCAATGCAATCTTTGCCTTTGATGTCGTTGAGTATGTGTCATTTAGCATCTCATCACCCGCAGCTGTAGCTACTGCATTTACATTAGCTGGCTCTTTAACCGCTTGGTCTCCACCATCACCTGTGCCTGTATCCACGTGGTCTTCTAATGATTTGTGCAGTAAAGTGTGATGCGGTTGCTGACAGTGCTTGCATCGAAAGGCTGATTTACATTCACCAGCAAAATGCCCTCTTCGCAAACAGTTCAAACA